>JABFOV010000057.1:0-63941 GCA_022817685.1 Aradophagus sp. ZL-2020 | reverse complement strand
TGAGTATACAAAGTTATGTTGACATATAGATAGTGTGAAAAAAGATGGAATATGCATGACTAGAAGCAAGTATAGTGATATAAGAGCATAATAATTGTATGGTGTATGTTTTTTTTTTCAAAAAGTAATCGAGCATGGAGGAGTAAGGGGGTCGTGGGGGGTAGGAAATATGGATTAGAGAACAGGATAGTGAAGAAAAAAAAAAAAAAAAAAAAAAAAAAAAAAAATAGAGCGTAGCAGGCGGAGTATGAAACAAAAGGAGTAGGCGGGAAAAAAGAAAGAATGGGAAAAAAGGAAGGACAAAAAAGCGGACAAGAACGAGCGCGTGAATTATTGGCGAGACATCAGTTCGCGTAACAGCGTTGGACCTTGATTTCAATGGCAGTTTGCAAACAGATAGCTTCTCCCGAGGGATCGATAAAGGTCCCAGAACTCGTGCGAGGATACATGTTTACGCGGGAAAAATAACTCGCAAATGCAAAGCAGCAGCACGTCATTCATTTCAACCAATTAGAATCGCTGAAGAATCGAGGCTAACTTCAGGGCAAAGGCTGATTCGCGGGGAAAGGCTATGTTGAAATTTCATTATTTTTTAGTAATTTGTCATTTTTACAATCAAATTTTACCAAAAAAAACAATAAACTGGCTTCTAAACTTTTTTCCTTTCTGCCATAAATAGACTAAAAATACGATTACAAAAAATAGTGGACAATCGCGACAAATAAATAGAGCGAACCGGCGATTAATTTTTACGCGATGAATTTCGTTCGGAAAATGGGGGTGGAAGGGAGTTGTGATGAAAGAAAACACGCGGGAGCTGCGGTGTTCCTTATTTCTCGGCCGAGCGTATTGTTGACGTTAATTTCATTCGGATATTTATTGTCCGAGCGTACGAATAGCTTCGTTAATTATTAAACGCGATGATTTATGATTGCGCTGAACGGCCATTATGCAAACGTTAAAAGGAAAGGGAACTATGATTGAAATTCGAAGCTGCATTCCCGATCTTGTAATGACGCCGGTTGTTGCTCGAAGTATGACGACGAATTAAATGGATTTTTTTTCTTTCAAATTTTCCGTCATTTTCCTTATCTTTGCATTTTTTTTGTGTACACTTTCTCCAACGTAATTTCATAAAGCAAATATTAAAATAATTTCAACAGATAAGTACGTGAATTTTTATTTCATATAAAAATGTTGGGAGTTTAATGCAGACATTTTCAACGGTAAAGCTCCTTGGACATAAATTGAAAAAGCAGTTATTACACGGGAAAAAATGTGTCATAAAAAGCGAGGTTTGTTTTAACGAAAAGCTCAGTTTTGTGCTTTTTCGGTTTCGGTTTTAGTATTTTCGGTTGTCGGTGTGAATGATACGATTTCGCAAACAGAGTGACTTTTTAATGAAAATGTCGAAATAATTTACTGTGCAGTGTTACCGAAAGCACGACATAGTATATGATATTTTTGTGCACTTATCGACTATTTTATTAATCTTAAAAGAAAGGGAAAAAGTAAAAAATCGGAACGCTGTACACGGGAAAAAATGACATTGGAACAGATTTATTTTAGGTCGCCGAATGTTGAAATAACAGCATTTCAATTTTGATTTATCCTTAAAACGTACTTGATTCAAGAACGAATGTTCAAAATCGAACGTTCAATCTTGAATCAAGTACATTTTGTGGTTAGGTTGAAATTAAAATTCTTCTTCTTCGGCGAATTAAAATAAATCTATACTTGTTCCAATGTCATTTTTTTCCTCGTGTAGAAATTACAGTGTATACATTTGATAATCCTATTGATTTAATTAACTTTTATGATTGCATCGAAAATCCGTGCTAAGAAACTCCCATGTTCATCCCCGACGCAAAACAGAAAAATTTTAATTTTCTTTTAATCACTGTGCATATATTAAGAAAAAATACTGGATTAAAAGCGACTAAATTTATCAGTTTGACCTACTTTGTTTTAATTAAATCAAATATAATTTCAATTATCAAATTTAAAGATTCAATCTACGAAAATAATTTTGTAAACAATTTTTTTTTTTTATGAAAATTGAATGGCTTTCTTAATAATTTACGTAAAATATTGATTCTAAAACATATTACGCGATCTCTTCATGTATCTTAAAAATAAATATATGTATTTAGATGATTAAATAAACCTGAATTAATTATTCACTTTGACTACGATTTAATTTTATCGATAAAATTAATTTTCAATCATATTTGAAAAATATTTCATACTAAGCACTAAACAAATTTAAAGATTAGTATTTAATACATCGTTCAGTTAATGTCAAACTTTTCATTTAACATTTTCATATGACATTTAACTATTGCATTTGATATTTAACTTCAGTCGATTGCATTTAAATGAGAAAAAAGTAGAGTAAGTAAATAAAAACAATCACCCGATATCGAGAGCAAAAATAATTGAAATTCGAGGTACGAAATAAATGACGTTTTCATCGAAGTAACGGAACTCATATGGTTCATAAAACTGTGATGACTTTACATAATGATTTTAAAAATAAATAAGCGTTATTACCCTGCTTGCCTTATTAACAAATATCGAATAACGTGCCGAGAATAACTTGGGCAAAAAACTTCATATTGGATCATTAATGCGGTTGTCTTATAGCAGCACTGTAAAAGCTGAACTTTTGTGATATATTTTTGTTGGCGAAGTACACCTTTCGTCTTAACTATTGATGTTTTTCTAAAACTTTATTTATTTATTTCTTCTTTCAAAGTATTCGCGAGGAAAAGTTTGCCGTGGAACATTTTTAACAGCGAACCCCGGTAAAACGTTTTATTTCAGCAAAAATAAACTCTTAATTAATGAACCGAAATTATTGAAAAAAAGTATCGCAATTAATTATAAGAACGAGTATCAACTCAATAATGTGCACCACGTAAATGTATAATTCACTTGATCGATCAATAATGCATTTTTATTAGTAATGTAAATCTTTTAACACTTTGCCTTTCTAAAATATAAATGCTTTATTGTTACTTTGTTTATTCTTATTAGATAAAAAATCATTTCGTCGAAGATGATAGAACATTGGACATTATATAATCCTTTTCACTAATCATACTATTAAACATGAAATATAAAAACGAATTAAATGAACGTAATATTCAAAGAAGAATTATATAAATTATTATTATTTCACTTTTAATTAATAATTTTGAACGTCATAAAGTAAAAATAATAATATAGCAAAAAAAATGAAAATACCTGACGTCATTATAAGTTTTCCTACACGAATTAAACTAAAGTTTTTTTCTTTGTAAAATTTGGTACACGGAATACTGGAGAGTAACAATTAAAACATTTTTCATTCATTTTACAGATAAATTATAAAAATTATACTGCAACATTCATTTTCCTAACGAAGAAAGAAATGTTTAAAAAACATTTTTAAATAACTAGGTCATCAAGTCAATTTCAAACTGGATGTTTTCTCAGATTTTTTAAAATAATGAAGCATAATTTTCGTACTGTCTGTAAGAATTCATTAATTGTTTCTTCAAAATCTAAAAATTAAAAACGCAACTCATCATCATACTGCAGTTACAAAAAATTGCTCGACCAATTTTTCTTTATACAAAAAAACTGAAAATGTTGTTCTTAAAGTAAAAAAAATTGTATTAAAAGGATCTCAATGCAAAATTTATAGGAAATTCTAATTAAAAACTGTACTGAGTGTACGTTCGACTGAAATTGTGCGCGGATTTCATTAAAATTAAAATTTCTCGCTGGCAAGTTGCATAAATTCAGAGGCCGTACGTCTGTTTTTTCACGAAAAGCAACGATTTTTACTGCGAAATGTTCACCCTTGGTAAGAAGATCAAGTTTTGAGTTGAAGTTCAGTAGTGGTATCACGTTTATCGATTGTATATTTTACTCGCATGAAATTTGGTTCGAAAGCACGTTACGTCCTTATAAAGTATAAGGACTTTACTTATAATTTCACAGTTTATTGCACCCAAGGTACGAGCTCGTTTATTATTTTCACTTATTCTTTGCTTTTTCCGTCATTATGGAAACGCAATTATTTCCATCATACACGTCGTAATCAACTGCTTTTTCGCTTGACTTTTCCACAAAGGATCTTTCCCGAGCGAAGGAAAGCGGCGAGAAAACTAATGGCATCGTGCTGTTCTTTTTGTGGATTCAACATTGATTAGAATTCTTTTCAGTTAAAATCGTAACTATGTAATACTTATAATTGATTAATCGCAACGCAATTCGTTATGTAATCAATTAAATGCATTATTAGTTTGTGTATATTAACTCAATTAATGGTTCAATTAATCAGAGCTCCGCTAATAACGTTACCGTATGATTCTATAGCAATTAAAACTATTGTAAAACCCACTTTAATTTAATTCCATGAACATAAATTATATCAGCAAAATTATTCAGCTCGCCGCAATGTAATTCACGTTTGACAAAGTAGAATAATGAAGTAGCATTTTTTCTGTAGAAAATTTTCTTGTTCAAAAAATTAACGTTAAAAAAACCATTTTCATATTTTTGAATGAAAATATGGAATCATTCCAGTGCATATTTTTTCTGTACAAATTCTTGTTTTGTTTAGTAATGTTTGTTTTTTAATTAATAAATGAAAACAAGAAAAAAGCAAAAACATTTTAGGAATACATTTTTTAATTATTGTTGCGGTAACATTTTCATAGAATTATCTTAGATACGTTTACGAAAAAAAAAAAAAAAAAAAAAAACTTTTGACTTAAGCGCGCAAACATTTTACTTCGCATGAAAATATTTTTATTACAAATGCATTCAACATATTTAAATTATAATCACTTTTAAAGGTGAAGTGGTTTTTGAATATAAGCTGAGAGAAGGAAAAAGAAGAATGAAAAAAATGTTCACGTTTGTAAATTCTTCCTCCTTTAATTACCTCGTTATTCACTGAAATTATTTTAACCGAATGACATAAAAAATGTCTTCTCGCCCCCTCAAAAATCCCATCTAGACTATACTCTTGCCTCTCTTCCGGGAGAATAGTAAACAAATACGAGGAAACGGTAATTTGATGCAGAAAAAAACGGAATGTTCGCGGTGGAAATTTTCGCGAAATAATAAGATTATGGGGCCCAGCCAACGAAATTGATCCAATATCACGGTGTAAAGTTACTAATAAATTCGAAATTAAACGAAAAGGGTGTCCCGGTTCGGCGAACAAATTGAGTATAATTTTACACGGCGAGAGGTATAATTTCGCGTGCTGTAAGCGAAAAAAGTGCATTATCAAGTGTCGGTAAAAATAACTCTCATTTGTTCAAGCAATTTTACATTCGCGCGCACTACGTATCTATTCGTGAATGATATAAGACGAGCCTTTTGTTCCAACATTTTGTTTCCTGTTTTGCTTTTTCTCTCCTTTTTTGTCGGTATGTCGCGTGTTTTGTTGTCGTTTCATTACCGGCTTTCATTTAAACCGACAACGTGAATATAAACCAGTTACCACAGTCTTTGCGCTAAGTGTAAAGACGCGATCAATCAATGCCGGAACATTTTTTTTTTTTTTTTGCACATCTCTGTTTTTCGGCTTACAACCAATTAAATATCATTTTTGTGAAAATTAATTAAAAATTGTACAATCAAGTAATGTATTCGTTATTAATTATATATAATAAACTATAATCAAGCAGATTTTTTTATCTTAATTAATTACACAATGTAAAATTAGTAACTCGAAAACAATGAATTTTTTAGAGTAATTGTCATAAAAGAATATTTATTTTTTAATATTTCTTATAAATAATAGAGTTCCAATAAATTAAATTAACTAAACTAAGAGTTTCATGTATAAATTCAAGAGTATTGTTTTTTAACGAGAAAACGTAATAGAGAGTTTGTTGATAACAAAAAAAAAAGAACAAATGTCCAGTTTCTATTTTACAAATTGTCATCAATATTTCTTAATATTTTTATAGTAAGCCTGTAGAACCGTAATAGCGAAAAAAAAAAGAAAAAAGTAAAAGAAAAATTACATCCATTAATTGTATATGCCGTTGGGTTGTAACGTTTCTTTTTCCTCGTCTCCTTTTCACTTTTTTCCGACAAATTCACCGACAACGAGTAATCGGAAAAATTAAAGCCGTCTTATGGATCAGTCGCGACATACGTCCGCGTTATAATTCAACGCAAATTTCGTCGAGAAAATCACCAGCTGAATATTTCAATTCACGTGAAGAATCTTACCTAGAATATTATCTCGCCGTCTCACAGCGGAGTTGTCAAACGTGCGTTGCTCGCCCTTTCAATGTTTGCGAAGCAACAATTTTTAAGCAACATCTTAATTAAAAATCAACGTCGTTAAAAAGTACTGCAAACTGTTTACGTTGTATTTAATATTCCTGTTAATTACAAGTTGATATTCATATTTACTTGATATTATTTTTTAATTAATGTCAGATTAACTGAAGATTAACGTTAAATGCATTAAATAAAAATATTTTTAGTCCTTTTTGCAAGTTGACGAAATCATTTAATTAAATTACGAAATAAATTATACTTATAAACTATTCGCATTGAGAAAATCAAATACAAAGAAGAAATGTAAATGTAACCACTTCGGGAATAAAAACGTCATGGAAAAAAGCACATTAAAATAAAACGTTGAATATGGAAAATACGTCATCTCGATGTAACAATGAAACATATATGTTTTCGAATGAAGTTTGCTTGATTTAATAACGAATGTTAAGAAAGAAATATTCATTATTCAATCAGGAATGATTCGCTGCTAGATTATGTGTTTTAACATTCAACATTCTATTTTTGTCTCCCATCGACAATGTAATAGTATCAATTTCATTGTGAATTCTACCGTATATTTTATTCAAATGAAAATATTAATTTGATAAATTTCACCGAAATAAACAATTGACTCGAAAATATGCTAAATATTATCATAAATATATACGTAAACGATTTCCCCAGCATCTTTCTCCGGACATTTGTAAATTGGTAAAATATCATTGAAATTGGAAATCACTAGTATTATATAAAATAGCAAACGTAAGAAAATTTGGCACGCAAGTAACTTTACGCAAATGAACACTGATGATAGATAGCAGTTATGACATTCTCGTTTAACATTCTCGTAGTAAACTTTTACTATTTAAGTTGAGATGCGATACCATTTCAGTTTATCATTTCAAAAGATCCAGAATCCTGTTTATACAGTTATTATTACTATATATTTCTCTAAACGTATTTATGTTACATTTACGTTTCCTTTTTTTTCATCCCTACAACTGTTACAATAACGATAAGAGTATTATTTAAAAAACAAATTTATATGATTAGTTTTTGAAATTTATAAAGCACGTGTATAACTTTGTTATCAGTAATTTATACATACGAGAAGAAGAAAAAAACCCTGAAACAACAAAACATTAAAAACGAAAGACTAAATGTTCAAACAATAATTACATCTTGATTTAACATTGATTCTATAACGTATGTTCAAAAATAAGTATACATTATTGAATCAATATTCCGTTGTTAGATTAAGTTAACGCGGTATTCTTTTAATATTTGAAATTCTATTTTGAATGCATCGTTGTTTCAAAGGCACTTAAATGACAAGTATTGTTGTGCAAATATGGCAGTTGAAGTCATAAATACAGCCACAATTATACATATATTTACCATGACTATAAATCTTGTTGAGTTACTAAACCAGTTTATTTGAAACGGCGTGACTGAATACTCTGATGACCACACACTGTTAAAAATAAGGTGTTAGAGAGAATTAAAAAAAATGTTGATTTTAATTCTATTTAGGTGTTCCATTAGTTCTACCGCTAAGCTGTTGTTTGAAAAAGTGACGAATAGCGTATTGAAAAAGTTTGAGCTTATTGCAGCCTACTTTATTTGAGTCGAAATGTTTCATTTAACTTTTCTAAATGTTATTTCAACTAATATTAAAATCAGAAATAGATTTAAACGAACTTATTGTTTGATTTCTTTTTCTAATGGTAATGAGCAATGACTTTGATCAAACTTATTAAAAATTTGTTTTAAATATCACAAAGTCTTTATGTTAATTTTTAAATACTTGACACCTTTATACCTCCATCACAACTCCTTAATATTTTTTACAGTTGACTGAAAGGAAAATTAAATAGTGGGATAATTTCCTTTTGTTGCAACTATATTATCAATGAAAATAAAAAATTTGTATGGTGACTGTAATGTATGTTTTCCTTTCACTGAAGTTTTACCGGATAAATTAATTTACATTGTTGACAGCCAAATTGTCGATAAAATAAAAAAAGAAAACGTAAGATGAAAAAGAAGGACAGAGACGCGAGATAAAAGAAATAATAAATTCAGTCGAATTTGTAAGTGTCACGTGAATTATGGATCACTTTCTAATTCTATTATGCGGCGATTATTTTTCGCAAAATATGTTTTAAAAATCAACGGCGTTAAAGTGTTGCAAAATTTTAACGATACGCTCAAGGGTTAACACGCAATTCACACATTTGTTGACCCTTATCGCAAAACGTGACCGAACGTCGGCTACATACCAAGCTGCATTTTCGCCTCCGCAATTACCAGCGAAAAATAAATAAGCCAACTGACGAACGCTTACTTTAAAATTCACCGTCTCATAATAATACAGTTATTATTAAACTAACATTTGTCGTTTAATCTTTTCATCGACTTTGCCCCGACAAATTCATTTTTCCTTGTGGCAAATAACATAAAAATCCGAGCTTTTATAACTAAAACAAATATTTCATTCAGCGTAAGTGCACCTTTTAATGTCAAAAAGCAAAATAAAAAAGAAAATAAAGAAAGAAACGGATATAAATAGATATAAAAAAAAGGTATTAATGAAAGAGATTTTTATTTTATTTTTCAATATAAATGATGAAAAAATGTTTATATATGTATATAAAAATGAACTATTGAACTGACATTTAAAAACAAAAGTTTTGTTTCAACTTTTTGCTCTGCTTTTGTTACGTCACCCAATAAACCGAAATGTAATTTGAAAATGTATATAAAACAGCCGAGTCTAAGCGAGTGTGTGTCTGAACTGAACATTTACGGGCGTCATAACGTAAGTGTTAATAGAGCTTCTTATCTTTTTTTAATTCAATGATCAGTTTTACGGCGCCGCGAGACACACTTTCCACGGTATTAGATATTTAGCGGCAAAAGAGAAACGGTTGAATAAAGCCTCATTAAATGTAAAAGGCATTAAGATAAGGAGGAATGTAAAATGCATTAAGGAAAATCTTCAGCGGCAAATTCATGCACAACTCCATGCATTATTATTTACGTTATTGATTGGTATAGTAAATATTACAATTGTTATAATTGTTACTCTTATATTTTTACGCGGAGAAAAACGCGTTGTTCCATACGAGTTGTAACCGATTCATTGAATTTAATTAACGTATTTAAAGTGGATCTCCACTACTTATAAATCATTTTTAACAATGCACATGTTCCAAACGTGACAATAATTAGACAGATGAACTAATTTTTCATATTTTATAGCATAGAGTTAGCATAATTCGACTTTTTTACATTGTTTTGAAATTATTGTTTTGCGTTTCATTATCCTTGTAATGTTTTAGTATTGTTGACAAAAATGTCAATCATTATTTGTACAAAATAAGTTAGTCAAGTGTCGAAATGTCTTCTGACAGTTCTGTCAATACATAATGGGTATCCTAATACATATGCAATATGTTGTTTACAGTAATAAGGTATAATCTTCACAACTGGAAATTGAATACAACACAATGTGCATACAACTGTTCACAGTGTTTTCTCACTCTACGTTTTTTACGTTTTTCCACCGTCATCGTGCGAAGAAACGCAATGAAATTTAGTTAAGAATCGCTTTGAATACCGAAGTGTAGGTTTAAAAGTGTTTGCTTAAGCCAGGATTTACTTTACTTGTTTAAAATAAGAAAAAGTACTACAAAAAGGGCAATATGTAATTCAGCACACTTTTACCATAATTTATTAGACTTTATTTAAAAGATGATTTATATACTATGTTACCAGGAAATAGAACAAAAAATGTCAATGTTTTCAAATCATAGACTCATTATATTGTGAATTTTTCGCTAATTTACATTCTGAACGCAAAGTAAAGAAGTAACAAATTAAATATTTATTGTGGTGAATTTTTTATACAAAATAAAACACTAATTATACATAGTGTTTTTTATACATAGGAAAGTTTAAAATAAACTAAAACATAATATGATAAAGAAAAACTTATGCTACAATTCCAATAATAGAAAATCAGTCCTTTCCGATTAAAGAAATCTTGAATGTAAAAAAATTAACGTTTCTGGCAAAAGACATTATAATTTTGACTAAATAATAATATTTATTCCGTTTGTCACGACATTCTATCCCAATATCATTTTTATGCATGTATTTCAAATAATTTGTTAATAAATTTAATATAGAGTTAAAATATAAACTTAAACACAAAATTTAGTTTTTTATGATAAGTAGAATCACCTCACTTCAACTATGAACTACCAAATAAATACATGAAATAAATGACACTTTTTGACAATTTTTCTTTTAACAAATACATTTTTTCAACGTTTATATAAAATTCACAAAAGTCGATTTTTTTTTTTCCATAAATGTTAACAATTGATTAATCATAACGTAGGATTTTGATTGAAACTTCAAAATGTAGGTCACCATTTTCGTGCGCCAATTTATTTTAAAACAAAAATAATAAGAAATAATAAAATAAAAGTGCAGCAAATTTAAAACGACAATTCAACGACAAAAGTACATTAATTAGTGTCGCTTTTGAAATCAATTACAACAAACAGCCGAAAATATATGTAATTACAAATTTGTTGCGCGTGGAAACGCCAAAAGCTCGAGCTAATAAACAATGCACAAATCATCAGTTTATAAATCATCCAGCGTTGATTACACGCTCGCTTCTCCATTAATTATATTTAAATTATACGCGCGTTTCCATTTCAATGGTACGTGCATTTGCATTCGCACAACAAACTGTATTAAGCATTTTTGGGGGGAGAACGACATTTTATACACTCGTCGAGCATTGATGCTCGAGAATGATAGATTGAGATACATAGACGTCATTAATCAATTATTCGTCGAGAATCGAAGGGAGGAATTGTTTCCTTTACTTCTATCCTTTTTTCATGTTCGCTTCACTCATGTCAGTTTATTCTTTTTCATCTGTCAAAATTTTTAGACAACATTTCCAAATGCTCCATAGATCGTAACATCCATTACAATCATATTTTCAACTTAGTAATCGTTAAATGTGAAAGCTAAATGAGTCAATACAAAGGAAAATAAATAGCACCGTACATAAGCACCATATAAACTTTTTTCTCAATTGATTTAAATATTTTGTTTCAAATTGTATTAATGTAATTAAATGTTTTTTAAATAACTTATACAACTTAATAGAATAAAATGTAAATGATAAAAAAAAGTCGACGAATAGAGTGTGCGTGATTAACGTCGCAGTTCAAGAAAGTTGAGGCCATCTAATTGGCGTTGCATAATGTGAATAGAATTAAACAATTGCAATCCTTTCATTTCGCGTAACTGTGTACAAGTTTTTTGTCCGACTACTTAACGAAATGACAGCCAAGTTTTAATCTGCGGTGAATAATTGTATATCACCGTAATGTAGTAAGAAATATTGAAATAAAAAACGGCGAGCGCGAGAGAGAAAAGGAAGTGAAATGCCCTACGTGTATAGACGTCAAAACGAAAAGACAAATGCAATTTAACCCCAATGAGAAAAGTTTTAATAGTGCCATTCGAGAGACTAATAATTAATTTTCCGTGTAACGAAATTAAGAAAATCAAGTTGCAAGTTTAACCAACCAAATGAATTACTGATGACGAAACTGTATTGCAGCAAATTTCAAAGAATATCGTTCGGTGAATGCATAAAAGATGTTTACAATGATGAAAAATTTCAAAAAAAGTCATCGAACAGAAACGTTATTAGCGAGTTAATTTAATTTTTTGCATACATAAAAAATTACATTTACATTTTCCCAGTGTTCACGAATAAAGCATTTTTCTTTTAATAACAGTTTTATTAACAACAAAATGAAATTTAAAATATAAGTTATATTACTATATAAATTAAATGCGAATTAATAACGACAAATACCAAATCTGCAGTTTTATATTTGAATATGTTATTGGAAAATAACTTATTGATTTATACTCGTTAAACCCTCTCGCAACAACTAAATAGAGCGCAAAGTTTGCACCACAAATGATTTCTTTATGGCAACGACAAAGTGTTATCATCGATTCGATTAACTAATTAATTATTTAATTAATTAATTAATTAAGTTCTACCTATCACCCACGAAACATCCAACAAATTTGAAGCTAAAACACATTTATTGGACTGAATATAAAATTTTGAAAAAGAATATCTCGTAACAAAATATTTGTCGATGTAAACTTTTTGCAATATGTTTTTAACGAACATATTGCATAAAAATAGCTAACTACTTTTCCGAAACAGTTTTACATTTTTCTCTTCAATTAAGCAAATAAAAACATGTATCTAGAAAAAATGTATTTAATATACAATTTTTCAATATTTTTAAACTATTAACTTTAAACGTAACAAATGTATACAATAAAATTGAAGTGATGCACAATCTAAAAACAAATATCTCATTTTAAGTCACATGTACAACAAAAACGGAACACTTCTTTATGTAATGCGTTTTCTACGCTTGCAACTAAAATATATATATATACATATATATTTTTTTTTCTTCACAAAGAACATAAATGCACTATAAAAATCATTCGGGTAAAAGTATCTCAATGTAACACAATGGTGACAAATTTATACAGCTGCACGTCTAAAACTAAGTCATTGTATTTTATGTCTTAATTTCAAGACATTTTTTGAGTAATTTTTGTAATGTAGCCAAAAATTGTCTATGTTAGAATTCATCGAATTATCAATTTTATAAGTTGCTCCTTTCATATTTACACAAAACCAAAGCACTCCTTATTTAATAAACCTGTTACTTCAACTAATACAATTAAATTAAGATAAACATGTTATTTTTACTGATAAAATTAATAACAATGAATTTTCGTTCGATGTGTTTCCTCATTTAATTAATTTTAAAGCATTGCATTCATTATTCAAAAATAATGTTTCCGCTTTAAGTATAAAAGTAAGTAAGTAATATAGTAATAAGTAAATAAGTAATTGTGTACCGCGGCTTGTGTTTCGCTTTGCAAAATGACGTTTTTTTATTTAAAAATAATTAAAAGGCGATCATCCTCAATCAATATCAATAATGTTAGCTTGCACCCGGTGGCAAACAACAAAAGTCCAAAAGTTAAAATCGTGTTTATTCGCATTAATAATTTTAAATAATGATAGGTACAGTTTATACGCCGGAGCTTATTTTACGGTAACTTTGTTATATGAAATAGCAGTAGTTCATAACTTTGTTACGCGAGTATTGAAAGTTAATATAGGGTAAAGCAATATTATAATGATCAAAATATACTTTCACGGATGGATATGATTTATTAGGGTCAATTTTTTAACATCTGTTACACTTTCATTAAATTAGATTTATTTGATTCAGCGGGTTCGTCAAAAAATAACGATTGAAATAATTGAGCATCCAAGTTAATGCGAATAAAAGTATTGATGGTAAAACAAAAGGCGAAAAAGCAAATTATCTTAGGTACCTTCTCTTTTTATCACTCGTTTTTTATTTGTTTTTAATAATAATTTTTTGATTTATTGATTGATATTAATTATAAACGACAAAATTTTCTTCATTTTTTTTTTGTCAAATAAAAAAAGCCTATTTATTATCCCACGTTATTTCAACCGAAATAAACATGTTGAGATAATTCTGCATACTTTGACGCAAGATGAATATATTTTTTAAGACTACAAACCAAATAGAATAGAAGCATCGTTATATTGGCTTTATAAAAACTGATTTATTGAACTTATTTCATTGTGTTAATGTCGTGTATTTTTCAGACTGACACTTTTTCCCAGTAAATTATTTTTCAACGTTAAAAACTTATCAAAAACATCGTTTGCTTTGTATATCGGCAACGCAATAATATAAATGAAGCAAACTGGGAAAAATAAAAGACGGAAAAAGAAAGAATAAATTGATTGAAAGCGTATTTAAACGAATGAATGTATTATCGAAATGTTAAATTCACCTGCCGTTGATATAGGCAATCAAATGACATTGTCGGGCAATAAATTAATCGATTGCTAAGTAATTGCGGAGCTTTACTGGTGAAGCAAAGGTATGCAAATATCTAATTAAAGTATGAATTTAGATAACGTATTTGCGCGACCCCTTATTAGCAGATATTTTATATTCAATTTTCTGTCCAAGCCTCACGTTATTGGATAAATTCTGTATAAATATTAAACAAACGTTACGATTTCAGCTTGACGACGATTATAACAATTATAATAATTACATTAATTAACCATTTAAATCATGTCATGACTATGTCCTTAATTTATCATTAATAAGTGATCAATACAACATTGCCAATGTAATTTAATGAATGGGAAACGTATAGAAGTTTTTTTTGTTCTTTGATTGCTTTATTTTAATGAAGGCAAGCAATAAATAAAATTGAAAGAAAATGTTATAATTGTGTAGCACTGTTGTAGACGTATAACAGCAGCTTGAGCGTAATGCTAAATAATTGCAGGACAAGAGGTATATTGTACTTCGTTCGAAATCCTTCTTAATGTAATTATCACAAACAATGCTGGCGCACCAAAAATTCTGTAAGAATTACAATGATGGCGCTTCAGCTCAAGTCTTATTACTATTCAAGTTTTATTATTATTGTAATTGAAATAACCAGATATTTATTTATTTTGCAATTAAGAACATGTTTGCAACGATTTTAAGTAATAAATAATGAGAATGTATGATTTGCAACTAGAAAAGTCAAAGAGCTCTAATAATTAATGAAATATCATCGGTTGCACGCGTTTTGTTGATCTGCAATAGATACGAAGTTATTGCGATTAGAGCAAGGTTAATACTGTATTCAGTTCGAGAGATGAAGAGTTAATTAAATCAATTATACTCTGCAAAAATAGTTCACGAGATAATGCGTGCTCATGGCAGGCCGACATACGCCAACGTTTGCAAAATCAGATTAATTGGATTAACAAAAAGTTTTAAGGAGGTCGCTAAATATTTTACATCCTTTTTTTACATACATCCGTAATACGATAAATTGTTTAAAAATTAAATGACTGTTGTGTTGTAAATAAATGTTTAGGAAATTAATTATTCAAAAGTGAATATAAAAATAAGTGACACATTCAATAGTTCTGCCATGCAACTTGAATTTCGGGAAGAGAAATTAAATTAGTTATTATTGGATTAATTACTTCTCTTGTTAAATTAAATTCGCGTGAATGGCTTTATAAAATTGCGAATAAGATCAAGTTGGTTTTTGTAATTATGAATCTTATGTCTCTTGTAAAAAGTTGCAAGCTAAACTTTCATCTTCAAACTGAAATTCATTTGACACAATACATTTTAAATCACTACATTAAGTTAGCGTCCACCATTTACAATTTTCAATGATAAAGAAAAAAAAAAAAAAATGACGAGCCCAGAAGTGACTCCTGCGGGATTGGTGTTCAACGTCGACATGAAACAATGTTTTACGCTGACCTGGTAACTAATCACAACTATAATTTATATTAGTTCATATAGCATGTGTAACTTTAATTATGTGCATGAAGTTTCCCTGACTTTGCCATTTTCTCAAAATTCACAGAAAGTGACCATCATATTTGCAAATAATACGAAAGGTAATTATTTTTACCACTTTGTTTATCTAGTGCACACATAGTCTGGTGGTCAGCTATCGATTAATACTTTTAAGTTCGCTTAACCGATTGCCAGTAATGTTCCCAAAAAGCATGTGACAGTTCTAAGATTGTGTGGGTAACTCTAAAAGCGACCGCCAGTCGACTTGACTTCTTAACTTGTGTAAAGCATGTTCTACATCTTCTCTCTGAATTTATCAATATACATAGTCCGGACGATAATAATTACTCATCAATGTTTCTCGAATATATCCCAAACATATAAACACTATTCCTATGTTTCTGAAATGTTTTAAGATGTCTTTGCATCAATAAGTTAGGCAATGTTTTCAAATTTCATGCTATAAGTTAACCAAAAGATGTTGGCAAATCAAATAAGTATAAAGAAACTAGATAATGAGCCGGCAGGTAGCATACAAGTTTAATATCTTGTGTTTGCCAGAAGAACTTTGATTTTGATATAACAAATAAAAATTAAATACTAGTTTCGTTTATAAAAGTTGTACGTACATTCAGTGATATAGCTTTTGACAATAACACAGCAAAACTGTAAATACCTTGCAGTGTCGTTGCAATATAATATGCGAAAAATATGTCGAGCAAGACTTTATTTCAAAATTGTATCTCTTAAATGTTCAAATTTATACTTCAAACATAAAATGTTTCAATTGTGATTTTAAAACTTACAGAAAATAATTTTAATTATTACTTTCTGTCTATTCCCAATTATTCATTATTAATATAACTTACTAATTAGAAAAAGTGATTGTTATGAAAAAAGCAATACAAACTTTTCTATTTCTACAGTTGTACTAAAACAAAAAAAACTATTAACTATTAGTATTAATTGTTTACTCATGAATTTGTTGGGCGAGATAAAGTTGAGCATGACAAACTCACAAGTGAACAATTGCTTTTTCCTCTCAGCAATGACGCGATGACATAAACAGTGAATTTATATATATATCTCTCATGATAACATTCCCCACATTTTTCAACTTGTAAGTGAACAATAATATTATATCAATACTTACTTGTCCCTTTCCGCCGGACTTCCTTGTAGACGAGGTTCCTCAGATTAAGGTTGTGCTGTCTAATGTCCTCAGCATTCTTTTTACTCAATAACTTCATGTCTTTCGCATCATTATCGTTGCGCGACTTTTCCTCACGTTTTTCTTCCACATGATTACTGATCACCCCGTCATCCACCGTGCATTTAACTTTAACACCAGCACTCGTATTGTCCGCACTTTCCGTCGAATTTAAATTCAACTTAATGCGACACTCGCTCTCGCTCGTCGTCCGTTCGATCTTCACGTCGACATTGTTCACCAAAGGCTCAACTGCTGGTATCGCCGATGGCAGCAGCACTGGCGCTACCGGTTCATACATCATCGGTGCCTCCGCGATACCATTCACAAGTTTCTCGCCAAGCGGACTAGCCGGAGGACTAATCACGTTCACGTTCAGTAACGCCGTCGTCACTGAGTTCACTAGCTGCGTCGGTTCCGTCGGCTCATCGATATAAGGATTAGGCGAACTGGCCGGCGAACTCAAGGGTGAACTTGGTCGACGGAACGTCATTTCTTTGGGAATCGGTCCAGGTTTGCGTTTATTTGGCGCTGGTCGCAGTGCGGGAGTCCCACCACTCTCACTTGCCGGTAAGGGTCGCTTCAGGCCTTTCGCTGATGAAGACGTCGTCCCGACTATGTCGATATCCGCTTCATCCACCATCATCCGCTTGTCGATTTTAAATGGATTGCCTGTAAATTGTTTCGGATTAATTATTTGACCTTTCTTTTATTTTGTAGTTATTTAATATTTCATTATCATAATAAAAAGGACATTTGCAAAATGTTGTAAAAACAAATTTGAATTTGAGTCAATTTCAAAAATTAGCTTACAAATACTATAATTAAACAAATATATGTTATACATAACAATTATACTATATCAAAACATATATTATCTTTTATGAATTACTTTATTATGCAATACAGTATACTGTGCACAATTTATATAATTTTATCTGCAATTTATGCAATTGTATTAAATTACTGTTAAAGATATGTTTATAGAAAAATAAAATCATATTTTATCGAATTGTTGTCTAATATTGTCACTGTTGTGCTTACAGCAATACTTATTTTTAAATAAAAAGAAGCAAAGACTTTACCACAAATATCAATTTTTTGATAATATCTAACCGACCAAATTACCTTGGAATTTACCGACACTTTTCTACTCGACAAAATTGTCTCAGCAAAACCTCTGAAATGAACTCACCGAACATGTGCTGCCTAACGGGCGCACTTTCAATTTCCCTTAACGGCGGCGTCATACGTTTGAGATACTCTTGGTAATTTCCCATCTGCGCGACCGGCATTGAATGCACATAATCGTCATCAAGTAATTTCGTATGCGATAATCCAGGCTGTAAGAAATTTGCGCGCATTCTAATTACTTGATCCAACAGTGACTGTCTGGGTATGTAAAAAGCGTTTCTATAACTTTGCGCACCACGCTGCTGTTGCTGCGGCCGAACCAATCCAACTACAAATCCACCAAATTCATTAAGCTGATCTCTTAGGCCTGTAAACTTATCTTGCAGTAATGGGTGTGATACCTAAAAGTAAAAACTAAGTAAGCATTTTTGTTCTTGTTTATTCTTCTTACATTAGATTATGGCTTGTATTATGATATATAATGGCTTTTATTATATTATATAATATTAATTTAAATTGTTTCTATTCTTGAATATTATAACTTTGGAATAGACAGAATTGCATTTTATTTATAATTTTAAAAATGAATGAAATGTGATTTGTGATTACATCAACATTCTCAATGTTATAAATTCAACGAAAACCACTTATTAGAAATATATTCTGTTCTCGAAATTAATTTACTTTAACAATTAAATCAAATGTTTTACAATTGAAAATAATACCGTTATTTATACTTAATTTTGATACTTATAAATTTTTCCTTTATTTAATTGTTTGATTAATGTAACCTGGAAATAATAATACTTACAAGATCTTTTTTTAAAGGCGTTTTAGGAATGACTCTAACACCTTCTGTGACTGTTGTCGCATTGCCATTTGCCATGTTCTTGTTCATACCACTGTTAGCCACTTGCTTGAGGATAACATCGTTGCAGAGTCGATCGAATTCAATTTTCGCTTGATTTTTTAGTCGTTTCAAATAGTTCATCACGCTGTAGGAAAGAAAATTGTCCATGTTGTCCGGAATTAATGTCTGGGCCAATGGCATTGGAGTTCCCATTCTAGTTAAAGCTCTTCGTAAAGACTAAAAAAATACATATTTTTTATAAAAATTAATGTTAATCTCTTGAAGCGATTGTTTTACACTTTACAAAAAACATTAAACGTGGACCTGAGAAATTTAACAAAGTAAAGAAAGACTGATATAAAGGCCTTTTTTAAGTTTGGTTTTCAAATCATTCAACTGTATAAGATTTTAATCTTTTTATGAAAAGTTAACTTTAATAATATATTTAATATAAATAAAACTTCAAGTTAAATAAAAAAAGAAAAAATAGTTATAGAAAGTTTGCATTTACTGGTAAATCATTTAATTAAACCTAGCAGCATTTGCGATTGAAAAAACAAATTTCTTTTTTTAAAATGTGTTTTAAAGGAGAATATTAAGATACAAAAAGAATAGTAAGAAGAAATTTAGTTTATGAATGTCGTGAGGCAAGCAACAAAATTTCAATATAATATGACAAAACATCCTTCATATAAATTGAAATCTGTCGTTTTCCCTTATCATTCGTTTCTACATATACTTTTTCAAAGTTTGAATTCAATGTCACATTCAAAGAAACGACATTCAAAGAAAGTCTCAATATATTCAAATTCAACCCATTGACTTTGAAATCATAAATCTCTGGGTTAATTATCCTTCAAATAACGTTGCAATGAATACGTTTTTTAATCTTTCATTTCATTAATAATAACGTTATATGAAGATGCACAAACAGTTTGAAAAATAATTACAATAGACTTTTACATTATGTAAAAAACAAAAAGACAGTATAAATACTCCCATATATACCATACTAGTTTTGTTTAAGAATAAGTATCCTAGACAATAGAATCTTGGTAAATAAATGTATAACAAAATAAAATTTAAAATAAATGAATTAAATAATGAATTTATCTACAAATTAATACTTTCTATTTTATCAACCAACATAAGTTTCCATTATACTTACAGCAGCATAGTAAGTTGGCATGGTTCTAATGTAATTCTGGAACTGGGTTCTCCATTCATTGGTTGGCTTTAATCTATGAACCTTAAAGAGTTCCTCAAGCAACGGCAGTAGTACTGGATAGTTGTACGGCATAACGAATAAATTGACGCAGGTGAGATTAGTACTGGCTTTGAGGTAGCCAAATGGGTGACCAACCTCACTAGACTTGTATGAATTTGCTACAAAGACTTGCCAGCAAATGGTCGGCTGTTTACGCGCCAAAATGTACTGTGTTAATGGACTCGGTTCAAGTTCATATTTGTCGAACGGCAAATTCTCTATCACCATTGGCTCTTGACTGGTGCATGTGAATTTAACGTTTGGGTGAGCAGACCTTGGTGGCAACGAACTCATGCCTACTTCGGGCCAAAAACTTTCCGGGATCGGCCAAAAACCAACAGCAAAACCCTTCTGCGCAGACCGTGGCACATAAATGAGCTTCCTACAAGAGTGCCATGCCGTGTTACCTGGAGCCAATAAATTGGATGGAAAAGTCGCCCGTGGACCGTTTGACGTTACACCGTTTTCATCCTCGTTTTCATCGTCATCTTGATGCTGTGCTTCATTTGTTAGTGGCGGTGGATCTGGGCCTATTTTTTCAAAGTTTATCACAACACCTGATTGAACTTTCTGCACCAGAGAATCGATACACTGCATCATCATTCTGTGTGACGTTATGCAGTATGATCTACCTGTTGATGATGATTTTACGTTTATAAAACATACATACAAATATTTTTATATTTATTATCACTAAAAAATGAAATAATTGTCAATATTTCTAAATTCAGACACTGTTATTTAATGTGTATTAAAAGTGGTTTTAATTATCATATCATTTAATTTTTTTTTCTGATTACTGATAAACAAATTTGATCTTATCTTTTAAAGTAGTATATTAAAATTATAAATCATTGTAATCTTTAATTTATTAATTCAAGATATCTAATGAATTCATATTTCAATTTTATTTTGATTTTGCATATGTCGAATGGTATTTATAAAACCAGTTCAACTTTTGAAAACCTTTTAATTTGTTTCTTACAAAGATAGAATAGTTAAACATTTTTACAAATTCAACCATCTATTAATATTAATTATTATCTGAATTATTAATAAGGCAAAGGTAATTTATAAAAGATTGTAATGATATAATTGTATACCTCCTGTAACTTCACACATAGCGTCTATCGGAGAAGCGTCGCTAGCCACAAGACCGGTATCTCTTTCGATTGCTGGAGTACCTGATAATCTCAGAACTAATGAGAACAACCGTTGATCCCATCTGAATGGCTCCTTCGTCAATTCAGAACCAGGTATTCGTGAATGCATTGGTAATGCGAACTGAAAAAGTAACGTTTATGTAATCCACACAAAATATCAAATACACAGTATTTTTATTTCTATGTTTAATGTGATAAAATAATAAAATATATCACAAAGAGTATTTATACTAGAACAATAAATAGGTAATTGATAAAAAATTCAAAGAAAAAAATGTCAAAAGGTTGTTTTTTTCATATTTGTTTAACAGAAATGTTGTAGTGATAATGAATAAAACATTTTTAACCGTCCATTTTACATACATTTGATGTAGTTTATATACAGTTACAAAAACAGATGCAAACTGTGCAACAGCTATAAATTTGATATACTCGTTCATCCAATATTAAAGAAAAATCACAAAACTCAAATATACTCACATCCTGATTAACTCCATTATTTGTAGTATATTTTCCACCATCCGTTATGACGACAATAACAGAGGGTTCCAAGTAAAATGGGCATCTTCCCTGACCATAGGTATCTATACCTGTTTGCATACGATTTATATTCAGTACATCTAACGCATGCTTCAAAGCAGCCCCGAGCGTTGTCAGCCCTACACATTGCAAATTTTTCAATTCGTTCATGAATGTCGCCAAATTCTCCTTCCATCCTGCCTAAAATATTAAAATCTTTATGAATATTGATAAACGTGGTGTAATTGAATTTCATGTTATATTTTGTATTTATCATCAGCTTGACTAATTACTTTTTATTGTATAATTGGACGCTTGTGAAAGTCAATTGAATTCAAATATGTTTTCTATTTAAATTGTGAATACAATTTACAGGCAATTGAAAATACTTTTATTTTATATTTTAAATATAACATTCAATGTATTTTAAAATATCACACAGAATAAAAATATATATACTTCTGTTCTATTTAAATAGTAAGAATCTATTTAATTTCTTGCTTATTTTAATTTAACAGCAATGAAATACTTTTTTCGTTGTTAAAATAAAATATAATGAAAACTATTCAATAAATTATACCATATGTTCTACTTGGATAACGTATATTTCTTTTTTGGCTCTGAAAACGTGATAACAATAATTAAAGTGGAAGGTTCGCAAGTGTAATTAGCCCTTTTGATGTTCACCAAAAGATTGTGAAATTTGTTTGATGAAAATTATACGTTAGCAAATATTCAAAGAGATAATCAGTTGGTGTATTAGCAAGAAAAAGTAACATGAGAATAATTTGACATATTTATGATTTGGATTAATTACATAAAAAAATGTTATACTAGGCTTAAATAATTGTTTCAGATAAAAATCTGGTAAACTTACTACTGATGTATTTCCAATAAAAAGAAATGAAATTAAGTACTAATAATCAATTTGATTAACCTTTTCTTATGGTTTCTTTATCAAATCAAAATTAAAGAAATTGAATTAAATAAATCTATTAACTCACAGAAACTTCATATTGAAATTTCGTTTTCTAAATAAAATGAATTGTGCAGTTAAGGCACGAGCAGTACTACTTCAACGTCATAAAATAGATATGAAAACCTATTACACTGCTTATATATGTATATGCATACATGCACCCATACAAACTTGAAAATGCATGTAATATGTATGTAATTTTCAGAATTTGTTTTAAAGTTATGAATATATATATTTGTTTTAAATAAATATCCAATGAAAATAACCTATACATTTATTTGTTATACATAGATTTTTTATGTCATTTTATTTTTATGAACGTGAATAATAATAAATTGAAATTATACCTAAATAATCAAAATAATAAAACATATTTCCTAGTCCTTTTCATTATGTACTATTTATAAGATGAATTACACACAATTACATAAGTTGTTATCAAAATCAATAACTCATCTGATATAAACTGGTGTTAAAGTTAATGGAATTAACAAGTTATAAATATAATGCATATAAACACTGAATTAAAATCTTCGCATTAAGAATAATTAAAAAAATATTAACTTATGTTAATATTTGATTATTAGACCCAAGGGATCAATGTCCAATGCAATACTTTAAGCATTTCTTGAATTTGTGTTATGTTGATATAACATTTTAACTTCTAGTTTGTGATAACATTCAATTATTGTAATAATAACAAAAAATTAGAAAATGCATAGAAAACAAAGTAAACAAAAAAAAACAAAAACAAAAATAAGCTCACAGTGTGATAATTAGAAGAATATTGAACTTTATAACTTTATTTATTTATAAATTTGTACATTATAAGAGTTAGGATCTTTACTTTGATTTTTTCTTCTTATAGATGTAATAAATATAATTCAATCAGTATCAAACTGTGAGTGAAATCTGAAACCTTAAAATTTCAATGAAATGAGAATTAGATATTTAATGTCACATACAGTGTATTTATAATAGTTTCAAAGGTATTGCAATCTATACTTTCATACTGTTTTTGTTATACAAATTAATTTTCTTTTTAAATAAAAACAATTGTTTGAATTTTTCGAATTTGAACAATGTTTTCAAATTTAAGTGATATTTTTATTATTGATTTTGAAGTTTTTACTTTAAAATATACTTTAATAAATAATGAATTACCGAATTTTAATACATAATAATAATAAAACTAAAACTGTCCAATACTAATAAATAGTGAATGGTATTAATTAAAAATCATAAACAATAACGTAACCCAACCATCATTGATCAAATAATCAAATAATTAACAAGTAATTAATCTAGTGATTACTTTTATATTTTTTATACTAATCTGTGCATTTCTTGTCAGTTTGTCGAATCGCTCATAGAATTCTGATAGCTGAAAACAGATTATAGTAAGTAAATTGAGATCCTTTGATACACATATGTACATTCAAAATGAAACAATTTCAATTAATGATACTAACAGAATTTTCTCCCAATTTAGTTAATGCATGGTTCTCAACTACCAAAGATCAGTGTACAAATGAATAGACTACTGACAAAAAGCGCTTACACATCTACAGAAATAATCCAATTTCCATCTAACTTTTATTGCCTAAATGATTTGCAATTTGTTAACCCGCCAAAATCAAACATCAGTAAATGTGTATATAGAAAATTAAATCAGTACCTAATAACATGATAAAGTTATTAATTTTATTAAAAACGGTCAATAGATTTTTGACTTATCAACAGGAAACAAGATTGATGTAGACTGAATTTTTCAAGCACAGTAAAAGGTTTTCATACACATTTTCATGTATAAATACTGTAAATTTAGTTTAAGTTTAATTTGTATCTATTATATTCCTTTGATAAAAAATGAATTAAAATAATAATTTTATTATAAATCAGAATTGCCACCAATTCCTTTCTCCTTTATTCTATATAGAAAACTTCTTCAGCATAATAATATTTGTATCTCAGTAAGCAAACTTGTGTATTTACTTTTCTGAATAAGCTAGCTATCCATTCAACTTATCTCTTTTTAGTCATAAACTTGAAAAAGTCTAATATTTTATAACCAGTGCATCTTCATTAGTAAATGCCTAAAAGTCGCGATGTAGCAAGTGTGCGAACGTCGGCCTCGCGATACGGGTCCTTGTTTGCACATGGTGGGGATAAAGAGCGTTTGCAGAAAGGAGAAGAAAAGGGAAGAAAAGGAGAGAGCGCGCGCGCGCGACGTGAGAGGACGAGAAAAAAGGTCGGATTTGGCTTGGCGCTCATGCGCGGCGTAACGTGGCCGCGCGGCTCGTCAGCTGGCCACCCAGAATGCGATGCGTCGTCGGCCGGGACAGCGCGCGGCCGGGAGCGCCGGCCGATACGCCACTCGACAACAATGACGCACTGGCGGCCACACGACTCGACGGCGATTCACGAAATTGATACAAATAAAATGAAGAAGGAAAAAGACGGGAGATGGAAGGAAAACAAAGCGGTCGAGGCGACGTACGTCGGTCAACATGGCGCGTGTCCCGTGCCTCGGAGTTGTCCCTTTGTTTACACCGAGAAACCAGTCACAACAAATATTCCCATTTTTTACGCCAGTGCAACAGCCGAGAAATAACGAGAGACAAGAATGTTCTACTTTTAGATGAATCGTTGAAATGAAAACTGAAAGGAAACACTTTCATCGGACGGCGTTTCCTTTTTGTCGGAATTGTCGAAAAAATAGGAATGTTTGCTAGTACAAGTTTGTTTGGCTCGGTGCATCGACGCCTCGTAGATGTCTCACCTTGATGTTGTGAGGCGGCTCCTCGAAGGTTAGCAGCATGTATCGGTCGCCGCGGCTCTCCGGCGACCTCTGGCGCACCTGCAACGAGCAACGAATTAGCGTGGGAACGTAGGGCGGAGGTTGGGTGGGGGGTTCGGTGGCAGTGAGGTGGGGAGGGGGAGGGAAGATTCAGGACGTACCTTGACGAAGGTCTCGACGGCGCTTTTGGCCACGTCGAGGAGCGTGGGCCGGCCGCCCAAGTACGCCCGCTGATACATCGAGGCGGACGTGTCGATGAGGAACACGATGATGGTCATGTTGGCTGTCGAGTGGCGGCACTGAGGTCGATCCTGCTGGTCAGCCGGCGTGGCATAGCATCGCCGTGGCAGCTCCCGTCGCCCGCGCGACGACCACTCTTGGTGACCAACTTCTGCCCGACAGCGCGCCTGGCTCCCTCTCGCTCGCGCCCTATTTCCCTCTCACTCCGTCTTCCGCTCGCCGCTCCGTCCTCCTCGCTCCCGCGCGCTCCCCGTTTAGCTATATATATCCCTTTGCTACAGCCGTCTCCGTTTATCTTCGCTCTCTCTCGCCTGTTCGGTCCTTGTCGCGCGGGCTCGTTTCTCTCTCGCGCGGAATTCGAGGTACGTTATGGATCGGGACAAAAGTCCGAGGCTGATCGCGTTCGACGCAAAGCAGGAGCACCGTGCTCGTCTAGTCGTCAGTGCGAGACTAACGTGCCGCTACTACGCGCGGCCTCCGACGACAGCGTCCCCCCCAGGAGGCTCTCGTGGCGCCGATTCGCCGAGCGCCGCTGCCTCGCTGCTTCTTCCAAATTCCGCTCAGAAGGATTTTCTCCCTTCGTCGATACGCCGGCCTACCAAGTCTGCTCCCGAGTGAGCGCTGCCGTCGCTTCAAGACGCGCTTTATGTCAACTCTACCCCTCCCTGCGCTCCTCTGCCTCCATAGATGGTGAGACAGGGGGCGCGTCTCACCGGTTTGCAAACGTTCAAAAATGTCTTTGATGGCGACGTTGCGAGTTTACGGAAACAACGGCTTTTCATTCAAAAGAAAACAGATTTGCAATATTATATTTAGCAATTGTAATTTATTATACAAAATTTATTTTATGACTACTTTTCGTTTCACTCTGCGGGTAATACATAAAAAAAAAATGTTATTCATTGTTGATTTAAAGGGACTGTAAATGAGTAAATATATTTTAGGTAGTAATGGTAACAATTATGTTTACAAGTTGAATTATAGCAGCAATAATTCAACTTTTTGAATATTATAGGCTATTTAATGTAATACTGTTTCTTTTTAACAGCGCGTGTGGACAAGAGTATTGTAACTTGGTTGTCTACCAACATTGTAAAATTATCTAATGGTGATTTCCCCAGAAGAATCGGTCTCCTTCTAAATTATTGTCAAACATTCAATAAGATAAAGACAGACTATAGAAAAAGTTTAACGGAAATTTTTCCAATTTTATGGCATCCTCGAGTAACATTCAGAGAAAATATTAATAAAGGACACACATAGTAGGCTTTATTGTCTTCCTTTACAAATATTTTCTATAAATGTGCCTTATGTGTTTCAAAATTGTTTCCTTGGCGTTTGCATACAATTTTAATAGTGAAAAAGAATGAAAAAGGAAGTATTAGGAATATGTTTAGTGATTTTTACGTTTTTTGTTGATTTTTCTCTTTTATCTCTCTTAACATACTTACACACTTAAGGATTCAATATTCATCTTTTTTTTTTATATATATACGACTGAATCATCTAAAGAAAATGGTAAAAAAATCTAAACTTTTAATTGAAATGTTTATTAATGTTAATGTTTAATCGGATTATAATATATTTTATCCTGAATTTGTCTTTTTCGCATTTATATTTCCCGTCGATCTGTCGATGCATCATTATCTGCATTATCAACAAACGTTTAAAATAAACCGATTGAATCAAAAGATAACACTCAAGGTGAAGATTCCTGTTTTCATTTTAAAATGAATTGTTTGTATATTAAATGAATCCTAAATCATCCCCAAACAATTAAAATAACTTTCCGATTACAGGAAAATCCCAATATTCCTGGACAGACAGCATAAAATTATCATAACAAATTTGTAATTAATTGATTATTGATGCGTTCCTTTATTTTCCAACTTTATAATTACTCCACTTTTTTGGTAATCAAAAACTAAAAGAAATACTCAACAATGAAAATTTATTAGGTCACATTTCCAAGTATCATACATATTTAGAAATTTAACATTTTTCATATTACACATTATCCCTATTAATTAACAATTGAGCCTTTTCGTATAATAAATTCTACATTGCCATGATGAATCTAAAATCAGAATTTTATAATTATTACACAATAATTTTCAGAATTGTTTGTTTGCAGTAGAAAGACACAATTTTTCACAATACATATGTTGCAAAAAAATGTACAAAACTTTGTAACAACTTTTAGTGACTTTCATTGCAAACTATTAATTTTCTGAACAAGTAATTCGCATGTATTCTTTTTTTCATATAATTAGTAATTAATTTATATATTTATTACTTTAATTAGTTTATTAGCTAAAATATCACGCAAAATAACTATACATCATCTCTGCGCGTGTAATTAAATCATATACGATTCTATTATTGTAGCAAAGTAATATAAAAAACTGAAAAATCACATGTAAACGTATATTGTAACATTATTTCACGTACAAAACTGACTGGCGAAGTATAAAGATGAAAAAAAAAAAAAAAAAATATTAAAATAATTAAGAGGGATTAAATCAGTTAAATGAAATTTATCAAAAATTATATAAAAAAATTATTATTATTATTATTATTATTACAACTAAACTAACTAGCAACAAGGTTCATATTTAAACTAAATATACCTTTCTGCACTTATTAACAAATAGACCAAAATTGTCTGGATTTCAACTTGATCCTATGAACACATAGATAATTTATTTGTTTATTTGATAGATTAACTTAAAAAAATATCGATGGACATTATGTATAGCGACTTCTGATTACACATGATAAACAATCAGAAGAGTATAAGAACGACAAAAGCTGTTGAGATTGAGATCGAAGGGGAATATAATTTAAAAGTGGTCAAGGCGTACAATCACGTGATCTGCCGTTGGATCTGGAAGCTTCATGTCCAGCCAATCGGCATCTGGCTGATTTTCGGTGTCTGTCGCCTTGAGTGCGAGACAGTGCGCGGCTGTGGCATTGTGAGGTATTCGTAATTCGACTGGGCAATTAAATGCAAGACCTCGAGGGCCACATTCGACTAATGGACTCAACATAGATTCACCTGTAATACAAAAATTACCAAATATAATATATTCCTGGCAGAAATTTAATATTATATTAAATAAATAACGATATGAACGATACGAAATGATTCCTAGAACTTACATTCAGTATACAATTTTATCGGATAAATAAAAAAAATATTTTTTAATAAATAAAACATTACTTAGATTACAAGAATTTTCACATTCGTATTGTGATCTTCATAAGGATATCGCAGTGAAATTACGTTAATATTGCTGTGTGATATTACTGTAATATCACACTGGCACCTGTGATGTAATCGCATTATATCGCAATAATCAAGAGAACATTTCCCCATGTTATATGCATGTGATTTCACTGTGACATCGTTGTAATATAAATGTGAAAAATTTGAATATTTTACATTATCTACATTACAAAAAAATAAAACAAAAAATAAAAACAATTTTTAAATATATGAGGAAGAATTGTTATTCAGATTAAGTTTATGCTGAAAATGTATAATTTAAAAAGATGCGAGGTAAATGATATGTGGGCTCACCATTGTGCATAGGAGGTGAGATAGATGAACGATGGCCACGGGAATCATTTAAGGGATCAATAGCGTGCGGCGCGACTACAGTGAAGAAGATTTCTTGGCGTGTATTTGGGGGCAATGCGCCAGGAGGTATCGTTAGAGTGACACCTCCTGGGCCCTCCAGAACGCCCCCCTCGCGATCAAATATGCCTTGTGCCACCCCCATCGGCCTAAGATAAACCACCACCAAATTGTTAATACTGTTATTGATACTAATATTTTCAATCTAAATAATTATGTCTGTGTTGTCTCATTATTAATTCTATTGATAATGCTGCAAGTTTTCTAGTAATAACTTTAATTATTTATATTAGTCCAAAGCTTTTGTTAGTTTATTCGACTACTATAATTGCACTGAGCACTTGAAAATGAGAATGAAAATGATCTAAAGATAACATGAATAAAATACTGCAACTCAAACCCCAATGAAACAATGTTATTTCAATTTCACAATAGAATTAGAACTTCCATTCAACGTTATTATTAGTACTGTTATTAAGAATCATTGGAAATAATTTCTGAAATAAAGCTAAAAAAACTGATTTGTATGAAGTTAATATTATTAGTTCTAACTTTGAGTATATAAGTTACCTTATATTATGGTGATGTACAGGTTTTCGGTACAATTCAAAGGCACTGCCCCTCTGTTCTCTACTGCCTGCCAGATCCAGTCCGCTCGGTTCTCTGTTGTGAGCTGCATTTGCTTGGGTTGTATTCTGACTGACGATACTATTGTTATGACTGTGGCCATTCATATTTATGTTATTACGATTGTGCGCGTGGGCCATGCTGATTTGACCAACGCTATTACTGTGGGCATGAGCCATTATCGGTGGATTCGAAATTGAATGCGTGTGGCTCAAGCTATGGCTATGAGATGGCTGCAAGGAATGATTATGATTATGGTTTGAATTCACGGTGTAGTTGTTTTCGTTGTTACGATTCGACGGTGGAATGTTGTAGTAATATTGGCCACTATTACGTTGCACGTTTCCTCCATTTTCCGTCTGAAATAACATGCATTTTACTGTATTATATGTTATTAAATATAAGTAATATTTTTAGTTCTAAGAAATTTCAATTTTATTGAGTAATAAAATAACATTGTCACTGTTATTTATCAATTAAAATTGCGATTTAAAAGTTCGTAATTGAAAAACAACACTACATACCCCATTATGTACATGCGAATTTCCAATCGAATAGCTTTTTGCGTGTTGGTACATATTGTTTGAGTTGTTTTCATCTTGGATGACAGGCTGCTGCTGCGGAGGCCTGTAATTCTTCGGTTTCGGTGGCGGAACCGGCTTGTAAGATCCAGGAGATTTTCCCTGCGGCGGCGGTGGTGGTGGCACTAGTTTGTAGTCTCCCGTTCGGCTATAATGTATAAAGCAAGAGTCTAGCATATTGATTGGGTGCGAGTTAACAAAGAAAGAGTAGAAAGTGATTATGGATTTGCTATTAAACTAAGGTATCAGTTTTGGACATGTATATTCTAAAAGGACGTCGCAATTGTCGAGGCTTGCGTGCCAAAGACCTGACAAATGAAAAATTTTATATTAAAAAAATAATAGTAAGCTTAGTTAATCATATTAATTTCCAAGTATTTTATCACATTTCACACTAATTATTATTTTAACTTGAAGCTTTTATTCAAAACGTGTAATTTTAAATCATTTATTTTTAATATTATTTCCTTTAAAATGTGTGCCTATATTTTTTAGAAAATCAACATTTCTAATTTTCTGGTCATGGGGTACCATGCTTTATCTTTTAAATACCATTTTTACCTGTACTTAGCATAGTCTGTCCTTGTTTGCGACTCTTGTGCGGATATTGGTTGAGCCGTTGATCTTGTAAATCTGTATGGATCATGCGGTCTTGTCGCAATGGGAATATTTCCAGATTTCAGATCATCAGGAACATTTGGTCCGAGTCGGCCAGTTGAAGTATTCAAACCCGAAGTATTATAATTTACATTACCATTCGTGTTATTATACGAATCGTATGACGACATGCTATCATAACTTCCCTAAAATGATACAATTTAAACATGTTTAAATATTCATTTGATTAAAATATTTAAAGAAATATTTTAAATGACATCATTAACATTTCTTAAAAAATCTCCAGAAGATTATTTTTGCATGATATTCTTGCAATACCACTTTTGAATAATATACTTATGTAATATAGTACCCTGATGTTGCAAAAATATATTACATGCTATTAAAGAATGCATGAAGTAAGATAAGATAAGAGAAACAATTATGTATTTGCTGAAAAGAATGCATACTGTTTTAGGCTGCGTTCTTTCTAGAGAGGAAGTAGCATTAGCGCGGTGAGGGGTCGCATTGATGTAGTTGCCCATGTCGAGAATAGAATCAGTCTTATTAATAAGCCTTTCCTGAGCCGAGCGACCCAGCGTCCCACGTGGCGTTTGGTTATTAGGTTTGACATTACGGTCGACGCGAGGTGGAAGGTCTGGAGGAGCGACCTGATGAGGTGGTGACCGTGTCGACGCCCCAGGGTACTGTGGTGGGCCGATGGGAACAGACATTTGTCCTGGTAAAGAAAATCCGTACTTGCTGTCATTCATGCCACCGCCCTGAGACCGTCTTTTATGTTGTTCAAAAGCCTAAAAATGATTAGAAAAACCACTTTACCACGCAATAATATTCAAGAAAATATTCATCAGTATAATGAAGATACTCAGACAATTAAAATTTCGACAATATAACAGTAATGTCACACAATTATGTCACAGGAATTTAATATTACTTTAAAATTATTGTTACATTATTTTGATATCAGGGTGATATCGCTATGAAATCATTGTGTGATATTACTTCGATATCAAGATGAAATTCCTGAAACAACACCACGTCGTGTCACATTGAGGAGAAAATTTAGATTCACATATGAATTATATATGATATCGTAATGATATCGACGTAAGATTTTCTGTTGTTTAGGTAAAGATGAAATAAAAATGATAGAGGATTTAGAAACGGGGAGGACAATGAGATGAAAGTAATTACCTGATAGCTCGTGGTGTATGGCGGCGGCGCTACCGCGTCGTCTTGGGTAGCGATGCTGGGATCGGAGCTACTCTTGAGTCGCGAGGGTGGTCCCAAGGCGCCAGGAAGGGGAGGTGCAGGGCTTAATTCCAGGTCACTCTCCGGAGAGGATGCGTAGGACAGGCGTGAAGTCATCGGGAAGAGGAAGTCATCCGAGAGGGCCTCTTCCGGCTACGCTCACAGAAAACACGGGACGCCACATTACACTTATGTTACATGATACGATGCGATTTGAATATTATTACGCAGTTGACACGTTAAACCACATGAAAGCTTTAAGCCATGAGAAATGCGCAGAATAATCTTTTGTTGTTTATGATCACTTCGAACATATTATTCTGCGCATATTGACACATGATAATTTTTATTAATTAACTTTAATTTAAATTTTTTTACTTTCTATAATTTCTATTTAGACAACACTTGATTGAAAAAAAACAGGTACATTTATTAATAAAAAATATAAGGTATTTGAAATGCATACAGTAGACCACTCATAATTTAGAACACCATTGTAATTGTATAATTGAAAAAAATAAGATGTTTAATTATACGAAAAGTAAATCCTATATTTCTGTGTTACTTATAAATAAAAAAAAAAAATATTGAAATCGAATTCACGTATGAATTACTATAAAGAAAATTACAAAAGTTGGAAGTACAGGTCTACTGTTATTCATATCTCTTGAAATAATACTGTTCAATTTTCTTTACTTTAATATGTGTTACCATATTCCATATTTGTACGACTTATTCAGAATATTAAAATACAATTGAAAAATCACTTTAAAAAAGTAAAAACATCTTAAACAAAATTGAAAAGGAAATTTTTATATTTTTATGATTTATTGCTCGACGTGAAGAATGAAATGATGACTATAAAATGAACAAATTGTTAATGTGAATAAGTAAAAAGTTAACCAGTGACATAGAGAGGAAGATAACAATACACACGGTCAACAATACAGTATACTTTGCACACCTCACTTAACTCAGAGAACATCACATGCATTACTTTAATATATACAAAAGTAAAAAAAAGAAACCGAGATCATTCTCAGTTTGCTGTGATATATAAATGCGCATAACATTACCTTAATAAGTTCTCAGTTCTTAATACTGTTAAAAATTATTTATGCTTTCTGATTTTTCATTTATTCTAATAATTATTTAATATTATCGAATATATATATATTTTTTCTTTTAATTAATAATTAGATTGATAATAATATTAATTCATACCTCAACTAATAAAATATAAACCATATATTATGGTAACAAAAATGATAATAAAAACTGTATCTACAAAATATTAATTTATATATAAATGGCAATCTATGAACTAAATGTATATTTAATAAGAATATCGAATAATATACAAGATAAAAAAGAACTGACATACTTTAGGAAAATATTGACTACAGCGTTCTTAACGGCCAAAATCAGCAACACTTCTCATGCAAAAGACCAATTAATATAATAATTATTATAAAATTATTTAAGTTGATTTTCCTTTCAAAAATTTTTTGTAGAATTAGAAATTATACCATTACGATATGATATAATTAAAATTATTTTAAGGATTTATAATATTTCTCAAAATGTATTAGAATGAATGCCACTAAAATGGAGCTTAAGTATACAATAATCAATAAATTTCCTAGAGGATAGAAAACTAAGAAAAGTAGACAGATAAATATAAAGTAGAATGTGCATGCACAAAACGAGATATATGAAGAGGCGAGTGGTATTGTCTATATGTAGCCGAAAAATTGCTCATGAATGACGTTTGGTTGTTGTGGTTTTGGTGGAAGCGGGGGTGGTAGTGTGGATATGTGCATGGGTGAAGGTTGGTGAGGCGGTGGCAGAGTACTGATGTCATTGTTATTGTGCTCATAAAGCACAATCGCATCTGCAGGAGCGGCTAGTGGAGTCGGCGAACGGTAAGGATGGTACGGAGGAAGATACAGATCCGTCACCATTTCTAGGGGCTACAAACCAACACCACCAAGTTTACATATATAATACACGTTTATTTCTTTTCTTCATTTCTTGGATAAACTATATTATATTATTATGATAAATGTTGCTCAACATTATCATTGACTGTAAAAGAGGTCGAACAATCATAACTATTTGAAAACAAATACAAATGGCATTACTTCTATTATTACTGAAACAAAAGTAATGAAAAGGAATGTTATATTTTTATCAGTATATTGAGCTTACATTTAACACTAGAATTGCATTTGTTGCACAAGATATAAAAAACGTAGGAGTCTAGTTCATTTTTGGCTCACTAACAATGATAAGTTATTTCAATCTAGAGAATGTATGTAGTGAATACAATAATATTGTTTGCAACAAAATTATAATGCTAATAATTATGTTATTAATCAAGTATTTTGTATGCAAATTCCTAACTGCATTATGAAAGCTCTCTAGTTTTATTTGTTTATGCAGCATAATAAAGATATTTACAAGTTGTTATTTACTCTTGAAGGAAATTGCAAAAATTAAAGAAACAAGAACAGTTAGTGGCATATTGAAAAGTACAAGTACTTTAATTCATTCAAGCAGTGCCTTATCATTAAGATGCATATGAGCAGAATTTGTTAGACATACATAATGTATTATGCATCAAAATGCAAAGCATATATTGCCAAAAACTAATGTTTACCTTAGTCTGACTCATCCAAATCGCACCCTGCTGTTGTCTGTCGATAAGCTCTCGTAATTTTCGGTACCATGATTCTGGTGTTGTCAACGTAATCACTGCACTGAACACGTGACCCCAAATTTTATCAAGTTTCTGGCACTGTTCCAATAATTTTTTGCTGCTTTTATGTGCCGATCTGGAGAGAATGAAGAAAATGATTACAGTTGTAAAATAGTTGATTGGATAAGAATATAATTTTATTTAAAAAACGTTACTATAAGTACAAATATAGTAAACGTTACTTAACATCTTATGTAACTTTGAATACAGATGTTAAAAAAATTACTTATGTAAAACATTTAATTATTTTAAATTTCTATAATTTAATTTTATACGAACTTGGGTATTCCTGCACGCATCTCTTTAATGACCTGCTTTGTTTCAGCTTTAAGGAAAATGACTATTGGATAGAACTGCGCATAATTTAATCTGTCGACAGCATTTGGCGTAATATCTAATAGCGCGTGCTTTCCCCGCTCCATTACTTCCCTAATAGCACTTAACCGAATAATTCCCGAAGTTTTGGTACTTTTTCCACTGCTCTCTTCCATTTGGTTTTCCATTTCTGCCAAATTCAATTTACATTAACGATTTATTATGCAACAATCATAGTAATTCTACTTTAATTTTCTATTATTACATTTTTTGCCACTACTTACGAGGAGAGGTGAATTTATCAGGAAAGTCTTTTAAAAGCCGTTCTCGAGCGAGGTCAGCTACTGGACCAAATAACACGACTGGTCTTATGAAACCTGGATGCCGTAAAACAACCCGTTCATAGGCCGGAAATTTGCTAACGCTATCAGAAAATACCACATCGTCCCAATGATCCTGTAAAATACAACAATTTGTTGTTATTTATTTACATTCTTTAAATTACTATATGGCTGCATGAAGCAGAGAAAAATATCATGGGTTGTAACTTTAATGTTTTTATTTCTTGATATTTATTCATTTTACTTAAGCCCTCGACCTAGGAGCTTAACTTAAGACCCCATCAGGGAGAAAATTGATATTGAATCATTTTAGAAGTTGCTTTGCTAAGTATTTAAATTAACTGATTCGACTCAAAATGATGTCAGTATGAAAATATTTACCCTTCCAAGTGACTTGGAACGTCTCTGACTTCCCCGTCTCCTTCTGAAAAAACTACCCCGGCTTTCATTTGCACTCAACTCTTTTTTCGTTGCATTAAATTGCGCAGTGGCCAATTCCTCCGCTCGCGCTTTGTTTGGAATGATGCCTTTCTGTACCTCCTGGTTATTCCTTCCTATGCGATATACTTGCCAAGAGCCTACAACGCCATTGTGCAGTGTGTCTATTACATGAAATACATCACCGCTACGAAAACTCATTTCACCTTTTTCAGGTTGCTCATAATGAAAATGTGTTCTGAAAAGAATAGTTGCACGTTATATTACTCTAAGTAATTAGTATATTACTTTAGCATAAAACTATTCGTTTCCAAATTAACTTTTTAATTAATTACATTTAATTAGGTTAATTTGGTAAGTAATTTAAGTGATTAAATTAATATAACATAGAAGTATCATTTGTATGTATAATGAAAGAAAATCTTGTCAATGGATTAAAGTTAAATGACAACAAATAGAATATCTACTAAATGAAAAACATGATATAAAACGAGTTGGCATACTTGATATGAAAAGAGTCTCCTTTGCCCGAAGCGACAATTTGATCATACTCTTGGCGTCGGTGCTGCACGATGAGATCAATCTGCTCCTGAAGGCTAAGCAGGAAAAGGACTGCCTCCTCCCGCGTCACGCCTTTCATGTCCATGTCATTAACCTAAGCAAATTCAAATTATCATTAATTCCTTCCATCGACAAGTTAATCGTATAATAATAATTATACCAAGTTATGATTCTTTATCTTTACAAGACTTGAAATTTACTTATTTACTTATTGAAAAGTAAATGAAATTTATTACGCCAGGTTTACAATTACAAATGTAGCATTTTAACACTATAATACGTCATTTAAAATAAGTACCTTTAAAATTTTGTCGCCTGGCTGTAAACCTTGAAGTGAAGCCGGACTGCCTGGTTGAACAGCAGTTACGAAAACGCCAGTTTCATTGCCACCAGTAAGTCTAACGCCGACTGATCCTTCTTTTTGAAAAGTTATAAAACGAGGATCAGGCCTGGAAACAAGTTATTTTTTGTAACAACGATCACTTATAATCGCAATATGTAAAATAATAGTGCCGTTAATCTTAAAATAAATAAAATAATTTCTTTTTTTAGTTTGTACTTGCTGCATGAAATTGCTGCAATGTTATCATTCTGCATTGAAATACAGCATTTATAATTGCAACATTTATCAATACATTGTCAAAGGAACGCATGAAAATTAAGAGACAAAATGCGTCGAACTCACATAGGTTGTTTGGTTCGTTGTATCAAAGGATCTTCGTCGTAAAGCTGTCGTCTCGAACTGTAATAGTCTGCAAATAAATAAAACAAATCTAAGCACTCACATAAAACAATGTGGCAATATTGTTGATTTATTTTCGAAATAAACTTTAACCTTCGGGTCTTGGAGGAGGCGGTCTAGGAGGGTCGACGGTCGGAGTGGCGGGCAAGTCGAGTTGACTTAAGGACACGTCAATCAAAGGTCCCCTCGATCTACCCCTCGGTGCCAGATTATTCTTATCTTCTGGAGGCTGTCTCGTTGGTGGCGGTACGTACAAATTCTGACTACTGTAGCTTGCTCCAGAAAGGTACTCGCCGTTATCATTCTTGCTCTGTTGTTGTGACTGCAGGTTCACTGGAGTTTCCCTCGTGACCACAATCGATAGGCGATCCTTGCACTGGTCCATCAACTTCTTCGCCTCTTTTAGGCTCATGTTGTCGGCACTTACTCCGCCTATTCGTGTCAAAACATCGCCTGTTTTTACGCCCGTTCCTTCCCGGGTTACGTCCTTCACGTATAACCGACATCCAAGGACTATACCAAAATCTGGAAAAATGATTTAATGTCATGTACAGCACCTTTTCATAGATTATTAATTACCACTAACTAAAATCAAAATTATAACAATACATTTTACATTCAGAACTGACTTACAAAAAAAAACATCTTTAACTTGGAATTTTATACAAAATATAGTTTATGTGTTAATTCAAATACATTTCATTTCGAACAATTTTATGTATAATTGAATGTAGCATAAATTTCAAGCCAATTACATACTTTGCTGTGGTCGACAACTTTTTTTTAGTATACGTTGTATTACAAAATGATAAACACGAATTAATACTGGTACTTCTGTACTTATATAATATATACGAACAACATCGTTGTGACATATCGTGAACTGTTAAATACCGCATGTAGATATTAATGTTTATACGGGTAATGAAAAAGGATAAAATAAGGGGAAATAAATTATGGAAATAGATAGTCAATTGGCATCGAGCATTTTAGTCACAACGTAAAAGGGATGAAGGGAGGGGGGGGGGGGTAAAAGGGGGATGAGTGATGACCGGGGAAGACGCGAAGAAGCGCATTTGGCATACCATCCTTCTTGTTGTTTCTAGTAAGAGTGAGCCTGTGGCTCTGGGGTGCCGAGCACCCCGGTGAGTTTGGCGGATTCGACGACGCTCGCCTCTTGACGACCAGCAAAACCGTAGAACCGGAATCCCTGAGCACTCGCACCGCTGCTCCATAATCGGCGCCTTCCAGTGATACGCCATTGGCCGATATAATACGGTCGTTCACCCTGTAATCATCGCAACAGTGCTCGTTATTCTTTCACATTTTCAATTTCACACTCTCATTTTTCTGTCCTGGATATTATTATTGTCCACTTCATTATCTTTTCTTAAAGTTCGTCTTTTCATCCGTTTGAATACGCCCTTTTTGTTTGCGGGTGAAATAAATTTAGCCACATTATCGTGCTCCTTTGTGCGGCGGACAAAAAACTCAAACATGCTTCGGAGCCGAAATTGCAACGCGCCCTTGACGCTTTGTGCATCGCGACTATTTATAGACGAAGCGGCAACATTTATTTCCTCGCATTCGACTAGTCGGACACGCGTGCATCACGACGATGTTTATCTGTAACATGTCACCCCGGCTGCAAATCTTCGTGGCCGAAATCGTTGTAATTTTTCAAAATGTCTACTCAAATGGAAACACTTTTTGCGTTGAGGAATAAATTTAAAAAGACGGCGAAATTAATGTATATGGAGAAACGGTCGAAATGAAAGAAAGAAATATCCGTGTTAGTTTTTTATATTCATTAATATTTATGAGTGATTCAATTGTCGATTTTGAATTTTAAACATAGTTATCCTTCACTTAAGTCAATCGTCTTCCATCCATATATTGTCGAGAGTTAATAATTTAATAAAAAATATTTCATGTAAATTAAATTTCTGGTTTTATGTCTTAAATAAATTTCAACTTATGTGTATATATGCAAAGAATATGAAAGTGGTGTAATAAATGCAGGTGAAATAATGTTATTGGTCAAACTTACTGAAGTTTCCCTTCAGCCGGGCCAGCCTTTAATACGTCCGAGATGGCAATCGCAGGATCGCCATTTGTAAAATGCGGATTGTCCCTTCCTCCGGACACGGCTATGCCGAAACCATAACCGGGTACTCGGGTCACCGTCACATGATGTACTTCCCATCCTCGGTCACCAACCTGTCAACAAACAAAAAAGTTAATTTTAATTTATTCTTATCTGAATAATTAGTAGAAAAACAAAGCAATCATATCTATCATCATTAATAAATGTCAACTCAAATTATTTTTTGTATTCCCATTATTAAATACTGAATCGACCTTAAACAAATTCAATCATCCCATCGATGTTAGACAAACTTGAACTATCGCTGAAGATATTCCGGTCAATTATAACGGCGAGAATCAGCGGTGACATCGTCAAGTTGACGGAAGTAATTTGGAGTTCTGGCAACCGAGTTACACTCTTCCCACGGTTTCGCAGTTAGTTCATTTCAGTATGCGACGTTATAAAATTCGTATGCGCGAGCCTACGAATAAGAGGCGCTTATGCGAGCCGTTTACGAAACGGCCATGTCGCTCGTGAGCGAATTGTCGTGAGTTGCGCAAGTCGAAATCGGCTAAGCCGTGCCAGAACCGCGGCCGTTCATACCGCTTTGCCAGAAACTTGAAACGTGACGCCACATGGAAGCGAACGGCGTGTCAGTGAAAGGTCATACACTCGCTCCCACCCCCACCCCGTTTGCTCACCGATCTCGTTGGACCGACCAAAAATTTGCTCTTTTTTTAGCTTCCATCCAGAATTATGGACACTTGGCTTGGCCACATGTTATTTTCCGTTCGCTCCAGGCATTCGATCGTGAATTATTGAGGCCATTTCATCGGTGATGCTTTTTTATCGGATTTTCGGGTAGAGTGTTTATGTTAAATAGTATTAAGATTATAATAATTTGAATAAACAGTAATTGCGGACGACTTAAGATATAAAAGTGATTTATACGTTTAAAGAATAACATTGTTAATATATCGTACGTTTATGAATGTATCATTGATTTATGCTATTGAGAATTTTTACTCGTATATAAAGAAGTGACCTAAGAATTATTACGTACAACGATACTTTTTTTCTTTGTTAAAATTTCGTATATTGAGTTTTTCAAATTTAACTGGTTTTACACTCTTTTGATATTGCTTTAAATGTAAAAATGTAAATGAATTGAATGCGTATTGTGGTAATCTTTTCCAGCTACCCGTCTTGAGTTGGATGTAAAAGCAAGTTACGTCTGACTATACCAATCGCGCACAAAGTATATATTCTGTTCCATAACACAGTCGAGACTCACGAAAATAAAAGTACAGAAGGATGTGTACCGTTATTGCCAATAAACAAAACCTCCCAGCGTATGTTTCACTTATTCGACCGTAAAACCATTTCGCTTTACTGTTATTGCTTTTCAATTTTCTTTTCTTTCCATGATTCTATTTAGGACTACTTTTTCGCTATTTGAATTTTACGCTTTATTGTTATAAACATTGCTCCATTTTCGCAAATAACTTTACAAAGTAGGTTATATTGTATATTTATGAAGCGAATAATAATACAATAGTTCATGCAATAAACTACATAAAGTGAACTGAATCACACAATTACTGACGATGATAAATTAATAATAAAGCATTGATGAAACATTAATCAATATTATTAGTTGAAATATTCTTTAAATGTTAAAGTATAAATGAGTACATGAAAAAGATATTATGGTTACTAGACTAGTTGTAGTTATATTAATCAGATTTGTAGTTGTTGTAACTGAAATTCTGGTCAACAATACTACAATTTTTTCTGAGTGTGTATGTACTTGCTTATACATGCAAAAAACAATATAAATAAATAAATAATAATAATAATGATAATAATAATATAAAAGTAACGTAAAATAAAAAAAGGGAAAGACAATCGAAATGTGGGAACAAAAGAAGAAAAGGTATTTAAAAGTTAATTGACTTTTAATTCAAAGTGTCATTTAAAGGATATCGCAGTTCCCTTTGAAACGCGTTCAGTACCTTACAACCGGCGCAGTGTGAAAGAAAGGTTCGCGGATTCATTCGGCGAACAATGTGCGGGCCCGACGCTCGACTCGCGTCTCGTCTCGTCGCTTACAACGAAAGACAACAAACGTAAATATTCGTGCGTTGAATTTCATCCGCTTGTGTATAATCTTTCATCCTGCAAGACCCCTCTGCTTTAGAGAACCATGAAATTCTATCTTCAAAACAACCGTTTCCTTTTCGGACTACAAAATTCGAATTCTAATATTGACCCCAAAATTATATCGTAATGATTTTAGACGAACAATTTATACTGACTTTGCTAACTATATTATAATTATAATTTATTAATATATAAATATAATTTTATTTAAATTTTCATCTAATATTCTTTATTTGAATAGTACATGGTCTTTCTTTATTTAAGTAGTACATTTGTTACATTTCATTTAGATATGTTCATGATAAATAAAAAAGGGCTTTGTTAACTTTAGCAAATTGAAATGTTAAATTCATCTACACTGTAAAACACTTTCTATTTTAAAATTCAAATTTGCATAATGTGAAATTCTGATCTAGAATTTAAATTTCTAAAAAGTGTATTATCAGAAATAGAGACATTCATCTTATATATGTATAACATTTAATAAAAGTGATCTCGATATCTGACCGCATCAAATTTTTCATCAAAATTGAAGAACTTTGTTCCAACGTAAGTTTTAATGGACTTTATTCCACGTGTTACAAATCAACCGCAGTTTTGCGTTTGGTTTATAATCACGACAGTTTATTCGCTTTTGAGGAAGCGAGTGTTGCACAGAGAAAAGGAAGAGGAAGGGCGAAGTTATTACGAGAGACGAGGGTGCCGCGTGCATACGACAAATTAAAACGACGACGAGCGAAAAGTTTCGGCGAAAACATTGTCCGCTTGTTTTGCAGCCGGGACTGCCGGTTAATTTCGAGCTCTGCTTTTCTTCAGTCGTCTCGCTTGTTTGTGCAAGATTTCTATGAGCAGGATGCGTTTACACAGAAGACAGTCGAATCCGTTCGAAATCACATAGTTGTTTGCGTTTGTTTGCATCTTGTCAGATTTCATCTGCTCCGATAACGCGGACAAAACTCAATTCTGACGTTATTTGGATTATTCGCAATAAAGTAAGACAACATATTTGAGAAAAAAAAAAAACGATTTATTAAATTTAAATTACCCTATATCATTTTCTATCGATTTTCTTATACACGTTACTTTTATACAATTACATATTCATACACAATTATACCCTCCTTAAACGATTCCATAATTCCAATTAATACTATCTAATTGAAAATCAAATGATTGAAGTTAATGACATGGTTGAATCAATTGTCATGGTTGAAATTATTGTCATAATTATTTAATTATAAGTACCAAATGAAACTGACATATAAATTAAAAACAAAAACAAAATGTCTATTTATACTGTGCTTAAAAACAAACACAATTATAAATGAAAAATGATAAACAATTTTAATTTAAAGTAACATTTTCAATATACCATTTCGCCTTTTAATTCAACTACTTATTTCACATTAACTCTAATAAAGTATGACAATTTTGCGGTGTCCTATATTTTCAATATCAATCTGTCACGAAGCAGGGTTATGACATGAAAAAGGTATGATTATCCTAGACAAATTAACTACCCACTTATCTTGACTATTGTGCATCCGATATAATTCAAGCGATTCGCTCATCCGTCACTTATCTCGTCGCTGGTGATCGAACGAAAAGTGGGAGAAAAAACAATGCCCGAGGACATTTTGCGTCAACTTTTTTGCAGCGAAGATGATTAAGATTAAACGCGAGTGAAAAAAAAATGGACGAAATGGAGGGTGCGATTTCGGAGTTGAAAGGACAAGGACGTGGCAAGGCGAGGCAGCGTGCGTGCATCGGTTCCTCGGCTCGGGGGAGGAAGGGGACGGGAATGATACTTTGGCCTGGCACCGTTCAAGTGCGATCGCCACGCAAACTTGGCTCAATGACCTGCGCCTGCAATCTAGGTCTTTATCTCGTCCAGCGTAACACGACACTGTTTAAATCAGATACGAATTGAAAAAAAGGAACAAAGATGGAGAAACAATGTGTGCGAGAGAAGGATTAAAAAAATACTATGAATTGGCAAAAAAAATACTTTTGTAAATGTTGTAACTTAAAATTGCATATGCGTTGATAAAAAAAAAGAACTGTTACATTAACTGATTTTGAGCCTTTCCTATTGTCTTTTTCGCACTGCAGAAAATTTTACTTGGATTGTTTTGCCTACTGCTTAAGGAGAAACAATAACGAGTGTTGTTGATCCAACAACATTTCGTCGTTGGATCAACATCCAGCATTCTATTACAAATATGTTATTGGTTCAACGAATTTGGACTAACAACATTGCATCAACAACGGTGGTTATTGTTTTAACATCTAGTCTTCTAACTAAAATAATGTGCTGTTGGTTCAAGGGCATTTTTTCTCCCCGTGTGAGAGAGATGTGCTCAACACATAATGATTAAATTTAGTGAGAAATTTGACGTTTAGTATGAATAATGTAATTAAAACAGTGGTACTTTCTATTATTATTTTAAGATTGTGAACAACGAAAAATTGCGTATAAATACTTGCACATTCTTACCGAATAATTGTTATCCGTGTAATCAATGTAATCAATTCTCATGACACGAAGTGTCAGTGCTCCAAATTCCACAACAGTTCAACGCTAACAATTCGACCTTTCAACAAAACGTAATCGCGTTATCAAGTTTCACCATCACTTTGTTTTCTTTCAATTACACTAGTATGATGTTATTTAAAATGACACTCTTAAGCGATCCTCGAATCGTCAGTTTTTTGTTCGGTTCATTTTAATTTGCGATCTTGACCAGTCGGTTTTTTTCGCAAAATGAAATTCGTTCTTCTCGACGATGCTTTCAAAAATGATGAATCCAATTAAACGAAATAAACAAAAAACAAAAGTAAGTGACTGAATCTTGTAAAGTGATCTCATAAAAGTTGCAGTTACAAAATTTAATAATGCTGTTGAGAAATTGGGTGAAAAAGTGTTGCAAACAGAATGATTAACGCGTGTTTCGTGAACTGAAACAATTTGAATAAATTGCTGCGAGGTAAACGCGTCGCTTATCCGTTTATTGAGGGAAGCCTATGACGTGATCGCGAGACCGGACAACCGGACGATATTTCTCAGCGATCGGTTGCGAAAAAAGTTGCGCACCGTAATTGTAATTGATTTATATCCTACGAGAGCAACATTTTTTCACCTAGACAAGACCTCGCGCGCCATTCAGATCATTATTTAACTTAACAGTAGCCTTGCGGCTTATGATACTGTCATTATCTGTCAATTCAAACTAATTCGTGAAAATAGGTATTTTTCCTTAGAACGATCTTTCACGCCTGTTTTAATTTTAAATATAAAAAGCAATACTTTTCTTTCATAATTTTTTTAATAACGAAAATGAAAAAGTTTTTTTTTTTTTTTATCAGTTGTTTCGCCAAACAGTACTAATTTTTGTTTTCTCAAATCGAATCGATAAACGAATAAATTATGAACAAAATTATTGACAAAAATAGACGTATTATGCAAACAAATAACGATTTATAAGAGAAGTACTACGATCAATTTACGGTAATGTATTACGCATATTTCGCGACAATTTGACACTGTATAATTGTGACATTACGCTGCGTAATTGAAATCATTTACCGGCACTTTTCGACTGGAAAGTTTAAAATGATAGCATTTTACACTTCTTTCGTCTCTAGTGTTTTTCACATTTCACATTGCTCATAAATGTCTTGCTTCTTCTAACAAGTGTTGCGGAGAATTCAAAATGAAACTCGACGTGAAAAGCGAGGAACGTTTACTATTCTGGTGTGAGCAAGAGGAAAATACCAATCGAAACGGCGAACGCGCGAAAAGAATAATACAACTTAGAAAATGGTTTGTTTTGTCAGGCACGAAAGTTTGCGAGTTTTTAATGGAACTTGTGGGCCGAAGTGTGCCAGCGGCTGGCACGTGGTTCCGGGTGAAGCCGTACGCGAAAAGCCAAGCGCGAGCAGTGGCTAGCCGAGATTTCGACCAATCGCGGGCGCCGCTGACTGACTGACTAGCATTCGCACGCGACCGTCGCAAAGATCCGCCATCCGCCATCCGTAGTCGCGCCTTTCTCGTCGTACGTTCTCGGCATGATAACGGAGAATACCGAACGCTGACATTCCCATAGAGAAACCAACACCTCCACTCCCCAAACTCTCCTTTTCTGCATTCCGTCATATTTCTGTACTTCCTTGGTGCTTAATGTTGTTTTCAGGTGCAATGTAAACAATCAAATGATATCTCAACACCAAATTACGTCGAGGTAACTGTTTTTTCAACAGGCTAATGATTATTATGCATTGTCGAAATCATATTGGTCCAATTTAACTTAAAAATATGTTAATATTACAGTATCATAAGTTGAAGTAATTTATTTTTTCAGATTTTTTTCATTCAGTAACCGTTAATACGTCATATTCTTTTCAGTGTGATATATATAATTGTAATTCTAGAAATAAAATTTTTTAGATATTAAAACAGTTGACACTTTTGTGCAAAACGTTGTAATATTAAAATTGATATGGTAATATTTTAATTGTTTTTCGAAATTATAATTTAGAACCGTATTATTTATTCATATTATAAATTGTTTTATTTTTATTTTTCAACGAAAGGTTATATCAAAGAGAAAAATTAATAAAAAGTAAAATATAGTTACAAAGAAAGCTTTGTGCCATGCTTTATTATTTTTCTCTTGTAAAAAAGTGACAAAGAATTGTACTCAAGATTTTCCTGAAATTTTTCTACAAAAAAATACCAGGCTAGACAAATTCATTCATTGATGAAAAAAGGTTGGAAACTTTCCGCGCACCGTTATTCTAGATTTCTCGGTAACTGAATTCTCACAAAAGTCAAAGTCTCGACGATCTTTCCCTTGGGAATGATTTTCCGCAATAACGACTCTTTTCTTAGCTGATATTACGACAACCGCTTTGTTACCCCGTCGACCGTGCACCTTCGTGCGTATTCGGTCTTGCGTACAATTTAAAAGTCGATTTACTTCGATGGCTAATCTTCGGCTCGCGTGCGCGTAATTGTTTGCAGAGCGCGGCACAGAATGCTCGCAAACGAGGGAGGCTTTTAAGAGGCGATTAGCTTTTGGTTTGCCGTCCAGTTTTGCACGCGCCCGCCCGCGTGCGATTGGATACTAAAACACTCGCTCGCGATTCGCACGCGACATCTCTTCGACGGCTAAATAACATTTCGCCAAACTTTTGTCGCGAAATTGTACTGAAATCTGCGAGAAACAGTTTTTGTCGCGCAATCTGCAATAACAGTTTTACTTTTTCCGTTTTCCCTTTTCCACTTATTATAGTATTGAAACTTGCAAATAAACTTGCCGCACAGGCAACAAAAATTTTAATACATATAATTATTAAAAAAAAAAAACTATGTATTGAAAAAACTATGTATATAGGACGAAGAAATTATTTTTTGTGGAAAAGAATCACTCTTCACTGAATACAGAATTTTTTAGAGCAAAATTGTATTTCATTGTTCACAAAAACTTGTTTTTAATGTACCGTAAAAATGTGTTAATTTGTTTAACTCATTAAAAAGAAAAAAATACAACTGTAACAGAAATTGAATTTTAATTCATCGTCCTCACTGTAAATAGGAAATCGAGAATGTGGTCACTCATAAACTGAACTACTTTTTTTACATTTGTTCCACTGTTAACGAGCTTGACAGTTACGCATGAAGTCGAACTAAAGATTAGAAGCCATAATTTGCATCTTACGTAGCTCGAGATGAGGTGACTCTATTCGCGACCTCATTTACCATAACAAACTTACATAATTTCGAAATCTAACGAAAAATCATTAAGCAACCATTCCGCAATTTCGCCTCATTAATCTTCCACGTTCTTTTCTTCTATCAATGTTTTTCAATCATAATTCATTTTGTTGAGTAATATTTTGTGGGAAGTAATTTAATCAATTTAATCACAGAAATAAGAAACACAGCGAGTCGAGTAATCAAAAAAGCTGAAACAAAATCGTCCAAAATATTTGTCTCTGTAATTTCGTCAATTAGTAATGAAATTTGTCTTTGCTTTGCCGTTAGTATTGAAGTTACAGACGGTTTAATTAGATAGCGGAGGCTGGTTCGCGACGCTTTTTAAATGTAAGACTAGTTTCAAGGGTTATTGTCTCAGCGGCGCGCGCTTCTCGTAGGTGAAGAAACCGGTCCCTCAAATCTGCGCCGGTTCAAACCTGTCGCCGCCGTGAATAATGCCGGAGGAATGCTTTTGTCGTTCGCTTGTCTCTTTTCCCGAGAAAAAGTTCGAATCAACTCCCCTTCGAAGCTTCTCTCGCGCGAATGTCACTGCGCCGATCGGAATTAAACATGCAGAGTTGCTTTTCAAAGTGTGAGATCCAACAACTCGGCAAGCAAAAAAAAATAAAAAAATAAATCCTTTAACCTTTTTTTGACAAGGAGATTAATTCTTGAAAAATCGAATAAAAATGTAAAATAAATGTAAAAAGTAAATTAAATTACTTTTCAATTTTAATTGAATAGATCAAATCTGTCTCTTAAATAAAGCTTTATATTTTTTCAGGAATATGAAATTACTTTCTTAATATATAGAAAGATTATCATTCTTATCCATTCTGGGATATGTTAAATGTTGGATAGTGAATTTATAATTAAAATTATGATTTTTATTTAAATTCCACGTTATTAGAAAATTTTGTTGTATTCGAAAGCAACACTTTTTGTACTGTCAATGAGGTGTTTTTGAACCGAAGTAACCAAAACGGAATAACAATTTGTTATTTTTAACTTCATCCATTAAGATTGTTTGGGGTCGCTCACTGGAAATCGCGGACATGAGGAACACGTGTTTTGCCACAGTTAAGTTGTTTTGCGAGCTTGAATTATTCATAAAATAAATACGTGCGATAATCCAGCGACATGCACGCAAATAAAAAACTGTAATGATTAATGCAGAATTGATAATAAAGTCATTGATCAAATTATTTTTGTATCACTGAAAATGAAATTCTAAATTTACCGCGTATGTTATGTTCCGCAATTTTGCGAGCTCTTTTTATGCGAGTAAATAGATGCATAAAAATAACTGTACCACGTGCCGTAGTACCATTCTATCAATCAATATAATCAATGTTTTTATCGTCAGTAATTTCATAGTATTTCCTTCGATCTATATAATAATTTTATAAGTACGAAACCATTGTGTTATTATTATTATATCTAATTTTATTATTATTAATCACCTTGTTAAGATAATTCCTGATGTTAAAGTAGCAGGACTTAGTGTTTTTTTTTTTTTTAATTACAAACCAAATTTACTATTGAATTATAATTCTAATGACGAAATAAAAAATGTTATAGATAATCGATTAAATGTTTGACAATGGGGACATGGTTCGAGCTGTTAACATTGTAATATTTTAATTCATTATGAGCTGAGAACTGCCATAATACTATGTCCACCTAAAAACTTTTGGCGATTTATACATTCGAACAAAAAGGTCACTTTAATAATCAAAAGGTAAGCGAAATTCTCCCGGACTGATAGCAATGCTGGATTGTGTTTATTTCGAATGATGATTAAACTTATAAGTATTATTAAAAAAAAACACTCGTTTAGTAATAAAGGCTTGATGAATAACCACCTTAATTAAAAGTATTCCGCACCTTTTTACCGACGCTTGTAACAAAGCGATCGGTATAGAAGGTTTCTATTTCCGTTCCAAGTAGAATCTATCAGAATCTCAGTTAAGGCGAGACGTCATCTGTGACATTTGGCAAATAAAAGGACAAGGATTAGCATTCGTTTTTTGGTCAGTCTCAGAGGCAACGGTTGCGCGCATCGTCGCGCAGAAAGATGCAATAAATTTGCATACTAAATACCATAATCGTGGCACGGCATGCCGCTGGATCCGTACGGCAATTCGAATAACAAAACGACGCATTGTCCTCAGCGTCGTGAAAGGTACTGTATCGTGCGGCCGATGAAAATTATTGCATTTGCGTCGGCCAATGCTTCCTGCTGAAGCATTGCCAGGTCAAGAGGAACGTGATTAGCGCGACGCGAAGAAATAGGAAGGGAGGCAATGGGAGGGGAAAAAGCCGCATGCCACGCGGATTTCTGCATGTGGGAAAAACGACCGCTTTATTTATTGCCGAGGTGTTAGTTAGGCGCGGTCGGCCGCGTTATGACATTGCCGTCTGTCATCTTACTACTTTTCACCTGTTGTAAATATTTACGTCTGTATGTTGCAAACAATTTTCGTATTTAAGGTTATCCAAATATTGTTCAATATTTTATAATAAATTGAATTTTTATAGAATTTTTATTGAATTTCATCATTGGATTTTCGTTCATCTATTATAATCACCTCCACTGAAGGTGATCCTACCAACAAAAGTTTCAGTTTAATAATATGCTGAAACAAGTTGCAATTCTTTCCGACTGATTCCTTGTAGTATTTCCAATAAATTTTCGTAGAATCCCGAGTTTTATTTGTTGATATTATTATTTTTTTTTTGTACTTGGTGCATCAAATATTTCATTCATACAACTAAAAAACTCGTTGGGGATGCTGAAAACGATGTTATACTGGCAAACTTAAGTTGTATAATTTTTTTTTTCCTTGTACATAGTTAAATTTCATCCAACGCCTTTGGCCAATAAAGCAGCTATTTTCTCGGAAGGCAGTGTACGCATTTTTTGTCGCGCGTGTCGTTCATCGAGTCGAATCTTGGGTGTGAAGACGTATACGCGAACTTTACACCGCAACTGTACATCAAAATTGCATACCGCTGTAATATCATATAATGTTCCTCTGTTCGTTTTTATTAATCCGGAAATTGTGGCACGCAACTGCCGTGCAAGTTAGGGCCGAGAAAATGAACTCCCGTCAGACTCACGTCAAGCATATAGAGAACATCTTAATCATAGTACATTTTGTCATACAACTATTTTACCGCAATTCGTGACAGATGCTTGCTACTTTTGATTCAATGTTTTACCCTCATCATAAAAAGGTATTATTACTGCAAGAAAAAGGTACAATATCGTATATTTTTTTACTACATTTCAATTCAATTATAAACCACTGAAGCTCCCAGTGAAAACTCAAAAAATAATTTAAACGTATGGTAATACATTAATAAATTCAAGAACAGAAGTCGTGTAAATCTAATAAAATCGATATTTACGTTGATATAATATTTTGAAGTCAACATTTAACAGCATGAATGACATGTTATTTCGCAAGTACATTTTTTGATCTTTTAAAAGAGCAAGGGAATCTTGAACAAAGTGAAATTTCAATGTTAAAATGGCAAAAACCGTTTCGTTGTTATGGAAACTATTTTTTTTTACACTCGCATAGTACTTATTTCCCGGAAAATAACAAATAATCTACCAGCATGTTTATGTTGGAATGTAAAATAGAATTATAAGCCTCTCGTGCGTGGTTTTTCATCGCCATAACTGGGACAACGGGAATGGATGGATAAAACAACGATGACAGTCATCGCTATGGCATCTGCGGTGCGTTGTCACATCACATATCCATTTCTCAATAAATTACACGTCAAAACGCGAAGCCGTACGCGATGTCTGATTTTATTTACAGGTGTGCGCGAACGCACAACACTTGACGGTTAATCGACGGAAATGATATTGTGCAATATCGCGACTGCCGTGGATACGCAAGAATCATTACAACTGCCGCACAAAAGCCTTTTGCTAGCAACTCTGTTAACCTCGATACGACTTTCGCGTCTTGGTCATCACTGTTAGAGAAACTATTCATTGATCGTCAACATTTTTTTCAGCATTAATTATAATTCTTACGGAAACAATTGGACGATTGAATGGAAGTTTTTAAAAGCATTCGGCGTTTCGATTTTTTCTTTGTTATTTCCAATTTATTATTTTCAGATGCTCGAGACGGAAAGAAAATTGAACAAAAGCTTCTTGAAATGTAACACCAACAAACAGGCTAATTATATAATTGTGTTTTAAATGCTTTCCTTCATTCGTATTAAAATTGGTAGAAAATTAATGGTTTTGGTTACCTATGCAAAAAAGCAACATTTTTCTCACTAGGTTGTTATAAAAAAGTTTCTTTTTGTTGCTTTTATGATAAAAATATTATCAGAAGAAGTTTGCATGAAAATTGAAAAAGAAATCATTTCTTAATGTGATTATCACTACGGCTTTCCAATCGGGTTGCAAACTTTTCACTAAATTCAGGATTTCCATTTTTAACTCCCTAGGTGCAAAATATACTGTTGTTTGGTATTAATCATTATAGTTTATGTTTATCTCCAACTCACTTAAAGTTCGAAACGATGGCGGATTAGCAATTTTTTACCATGATTTCGCTACAATTTTTCCATCTCGTCGCTTTTGTTAATAAATTTTACTACACTTATAAATTTCGTGCAAATAAAAATGACTATTCAGTATTTTTAATTCGTCCCAAGACTTTCGTGGTGTATCGATTTATGATGGCACTAAATTCCGCTTAATGTACCACCAGAGACCTTTTTATTAACATTAAATTATGTTAACGTCTCATATCGCGGGCACATGTTCTCAGATATTTCGAGCCTTCTATCGAAATTATTTTTAATTTTCCTTTGACTGAATATACTGATTTTGTTTTCTTTTTTAAGCTATTAACTTACATGATGCTCTGCTAAGAATTGAGGATAAGTACAAAGTTATTACAATTATATTTTCGTGTCTTGAGAAATAGTGTATTTTTACAATTTAATATGGTAAAAAGGTGCACAACTTGCTATAACGTATGTTCAGCGTTGCGAAACGTTTTGCTGGGAAAGATGTTTGCGAGATTAGCATTGAATTGAAAAACAAATTTTTAAGATAAAATTAATTATTTTTAGTTTGCAAAAGAATACGTGAAAAAAAATCAAAAATGAAAAATCATATTAACATAATTTATTAGCTACGTTGTTCATCAATAAAATGGAATACATTGCAATATTGAAAAAAAAAATTAAATAAATTTATGCAAATGAAAAAAATAAATGAACGAATACATTGATTTTATAAAATAATCCATGAAATTCATCAAAATAATTCATCATAGTGTAAGACACTTTTGGCGTTTTAGGCACCAACAATGTCTTAAAATAAAATACCTGCTTTAACAATATGATTAATTCACTCTGCAATTACACGCGGACGAATTTTCAAACTATTTTTCAGTAGATTTTTTTAACCAAAGATACTTTGTTTCGTTATTGGTAAACGTAGCTAAAAAGTAATTTCAATTAAAACAGTTCACGTACCAGTTTACAAAGTCTGTGAAAACGTCTTACTTTAAGGCGTTAATTTTTATGGTAAAAATATTATTCGCACTCCCCATGATTTATCTATGATTCACGGCTACGCAAAGAGCGTAGACGTTTAGAGATGAAGAAAAAGAGAGAAAAATATTGGACAAAGTCGACGGACTGCATGCCATCGTCCTTCTATCAGGAGTCGCCAACTAGACGGGTACTGCGAGCACGCCGAGCACCGAAGAAATTGAAAAGAATGTTGACGTGAGTCAAGCATTCTCCTTTGCCACTCGGCCTGGACCCAGTTCGTACGACCGATCATTTGACGACTTGTTAAATGTCACGCAGGACAATCCAGAAATGATGCGGGTGAATAAAATACGCCTGTATCCTTTTACCGAAATTTAATTCGTCTCTAGCTGTTGGGATTAATATTCAATTTATGGCAGTTCGTTTGAAATCATTTTTAAACTATATTGCATTGCAATCTTTCTGATAACGCATAAAGATTTAATTTATCAATGTTAAAAGCAATCTTTTATAAAATGATATGTAGCTTTGACAAATTCATGAAATATTAACATAATCAGTTATAAGACTGATCGATTATAAATTGTATCTTAATCACTTATTGTTTCAAACAATAAATTGATTGAAATTAATTAGATTGTTGAATTAATTGTTGATTTGATGCACTTTTTATTTTATTATTGTTTTTTTAAACAAGTATCTGTCATATTGGAGTTACTGAATTTACGGATAATGGTTATTTTCATTATTCAATTTTTTAATTTTGGAAATCTTCGTAAAAAAGTTATATTGTTAATTATAACTAGTATTGTACACTTTGTGTTCTTTTTTGTTTACGATGTGACGTTACTTTACTGAATTCATTTACTTTACCATTTTATTCAAATTTTTATTCACAGTATTTTTGCCAGTAAAATACATTGCCTAAGTTTCCTGTTAAGATTAAACACATGACGCTTTCAGCGACACTTTTTTAGCTTGTACGCAAGCAAAAGGTCTTTAATGTTCGTTTTTACATTTAGATTCCTTTCAGTACTTTACAACGAAAATGAAAGTTGTTTGGCAATTACTAGAAAAGAAAGGAGACAAAAAATTAATGAAAGTCAAGTGAAAAACTCATAAAAAATATCTCCCATTTTTTCAAAAATAATTAATATAGTGCTACAGTATCAATTTCTAACTGATATAATGATTGAAGATATGATTGAAGGAGAAAAAATTAATTTGACAAAAAAAAAAAAAAAAAAAAAAACGCATAGAAATAAATACACAACGAGAATCCTATCTTATTTGACGGAAGAACGCGATCCCACGATCCGGAAATTTATTCGGTCAAATAAATTTCGGCGACAAAAGTGAGTTTGTTTTAATTTAGCTCCTTTGTTACGACCCGACTTAATTGTCTTGGCGGAAGAACGTCTTCGCGACGCGATCAGCTTCCTCGTCACGATCTTACGAAAATCGAGCCACACCTGTTTTGTATTCGGGCTACGCGTATCACGAAGCAAGACGGGGCTCGCGGGTCGTGATTGAATTTAGCCTCTGACCACGGCCCTAAAAACAACCCCATGGCATTTATTTCCCCGAGCTTTTCTCGTGCTCTAAGCGGCCCACGTACACAATAAGAATAGTTTTATTATAAGACCGGCCGTCGTTGAAATGCGAATGGAAAAAAGTACCTTAAAGATCGGCCCTTCCCCACCCACCAGGGCCATAAAAGATTAGTGCTTCTTTTCGACGGATTTCGGAACGCCCGGGAGAGATTCAGAGACGTTCCACGGCGGGAAAGTAAATGCCACTTGATGTAACGACGGCTACGCCCGTTTCCTGATCAATCAACGTGGTTTTCTCATGCTTATTTATTTTGTATTTAGTTAGCTTTTTTTCTGGATGCGCGCTGAATTTCATTCGCGATTTCGAGCGAAAAAAATGTTACATGCTGTAGAAAGTATTCTTCATTTGTATATAAAATTTTATTATGCATTAGAAACAATTTTTTATGCACAGGACATTTGCAGTAAATTTAAAATGGAAGCAACTTTTTTTTATTAAGTATCAAAATTATAATTATCAAAGTTTCGTTGGAAAAATGTTGCAAACTCAAGTATATACGTTTACATAGATTTAATTCCGAATGTAGAAACAACATAAATTTTTTAATTTATATGTAAATTTTATACGCAACGTTGTTAACTTCGAATGCCGAAAAACTTGTTTGAAACAAACGCACAAAAATCAAAAGCATATCTAGAGATTGGACAGAATGCACGTTGCCCCTATCTGATACCGACCCAATCGACAAAGCTGATATAACATACGTCTGGTTGCCTTTCATCAGGCGTTCGTACGAATATCAGTACGAGTCGATAATTTACCAGCGAGATCAGACGAGCATGATAAAAAAATATGACATGAGTGATAATTAAAAATGAAAATAAATAAAATAATACAACGTATTTCTTCACAACTTTAATCTTTTGACGCCGAAATGTTCATTCGAATTTCTTTCTAAATAATGAACTTTGTTTTTATTAAAATAAAAACAAAATTTTTAAATTATATATTTTCATAAATCTCAAAAGTTCTTTGTGTTTTGCGATCTAACTTTGTCAAATTTGAAAAAATTTACATTATTAATTAGACTGGAAAAAATTTATTGAAGAATTGCAAAATGTTTACTTGAAATTTTTCCTTCATTGATTAACTTTTCAACTTAAACTTTAACTTATATAAACTTTATTTTACGGCAAAGAAAAAAAAACGATTGAACGAATGAATACAAAACATATTTGACAATAAAGTTTAACCGAACGTTTGGCAAATCAACAATAATGTAGAACATGATTAACGTAATACTGAAGAGGCTGGTACGCAGCCAAATCTGGGAAGGTTTCGCAGCTTATTGGGGCTTATTGTAACGAAGTCGACGACAAGAATCCAATAAGCAAGTTGAATGTCAAAGTTTCCTCCCCGTGACCACGTAAGTTTTAATGGATCTCCGTCGAGCGAATGCCAAACATTACGAGTAATGCTGAAAAAAGCACCTGCATTCCACGAGGGTGGAAACTCATATTACAAGTTTATGCCTGGCATCAAATTTATCGGCATCTTTGAGGACCGGCGAATCTTAAATACCGTTAATACTTCGTTCGAGGACTTTAATGGATCATGTGAATTATGTCTTTTTGATACGGAACGGATAACGGTTTACGCGATATAAAAGGGATATGTCCTCGAGCAAACACGGACGCCTTTTTTAACTTTTTCACCATCAAGACATTAAATAAAAATTGTGTATTTTTGTTTGAACAATTATTGAATATACTAAATATATGCATTAGAAATTTGTACGATACTAAATAATAAAGATTCAAACAATTAAATAAAAAAAGATTTAATTGTATCATAGACACTTTCAGAAAAAAAATGTCTTGATTCAAGAATTTTTAAGCGCCTGTAGAAAAAAATCTTGACGGTATTCTTTTTTTATTTCAACACTAATATATTTTTTTGAGTCTGAATACGAAAATCTTGATTCAAGATTTAATTATGTTACCAGCGAATAAAAACAAGCGTTTTAAATATTTTTAATTTAAAAAATGTAACACTATTTTTTTGCAAAATTTCATTTTTTGTTTTCGCAGTGTAAGCTTCACAAAGTTAAATCAAATATACTCTTGAATGAAGTTATAATACCCCGGCGAATATTGTTGTCATCGAACCTTCATTTCAACATATCCCTCTGCGCTATTCGTTGTCAAGAACCTTCGTAAACACTTAAACATTTCTCTATCCTTTACTATGACTCAGACGATCAATAGCACAAAATTTGATATATGACGAATAACATTGCCGAAACGCAATTTCCTAAACGCGTATTATCTTGATCGTTGCGGTTTGTTTAAAAGCAAGTTTACTACAACTGTCTACGAAGTTCGCGACATTACGGTTGTCGCGGTAGATTAACATCACTGGAAGCCGACTCCTTTGCCGCGTCACTATTCAAGCGATTGTGCATTAACATTATATGAATCCAGTAAAATGGTTAACAAATGGTATCACAGTAATGTTTGACAACGTTGCCACAGCTATACATAATATTATACTTCGGGTTCTAATCAATGTTCTAATTCCTCCGAAAATTGGTATTTTTGCAAAAAAATTACACTGAGAAAAATGTGCTGTAAAAATTATTATCTTTTCTGAGAAAGTTGGGATACAAATGTCTGCGATTAAGAATCGTACAACAAAGTCAGTAGATTCTAATTTCTAGCTATTGACTTCTATTCACAGTGTAATACAGTTTAATATCTTTGAATAACAATTTCTTAGTTGCGGACATTCGTATCCCAAGTTTCCCAGAAGAGATAATAATTTGTGCAACACATTTTTCTAAGTATATTAATTTTTTTTTTTCATTGAAAAATTGTGTTCGTAAAAATTGCAAGATATTCTTACGTTTACATTGAGAAAAAAAAAATCTTTTAAACGGCAATTATAAAAGGGAAAAAAGGCTTTTAAGACTCCAGTTTTTGCGTGAAGCAACGATCCAGACAAGGCAGTAAACAAATATACACATTGCCAGGCTATAAAAATTAACATCAGCCCTAATATCTATTTGTTCATTTCAAGACATAACGCAGAAAATATGGTATTTAAGGGGGAGTTAATTTAATACGGCATAGCAAATGCAATTTGGCTGGCCAAACACGATAATATTCCAGCCACGTACAAGAGCCCGATCCCTGGCACACGCACGTGAGCGGGACATTAGTTTTAGGAAGGATTACCTGACGTATTATCTTGCACTAATCCTAATTTACGATTGCGAATACAAATTTAACAATAGACGTCGCGGGCCAAGTCCCGCGTAAGACGCGGGAAGTCGCGCAGTCATTACGGGGGTCGTAATGCTTTGGCGCGACAAAGGAAACGAGACCGTTAGGCTGCACCTCTTGTCTATTTTCGGTCGCCAAAATTATGTTTGGCTGCCGGAAGACGGTTAATCAGAAATTATGATTTTCAGTTGGAGCTTCTACGGTGATTTATCATAGGCTCGTTGTTTTAACGAGGAAAGGGTGGTAAATGTGTCGGAAAATATTTTCTTAATGCTTGAACCAAAGTGCAGAAAGACCAAGCACATTTAATAGTTCGATTTTTGAAAGTAGAATTTATTTTGGTTTGAAAACAAAAGATTTTCGAAATGTACTTTGAATAATTATAAGATTATTTTTTAATATTTTCTTTATATTTGAATGCGATAAAGGGTTAAACGACAGTACGGAATCAGTAATCAGTTGTAACGATCTTAAATCCAGAATTTTACGTCTCTCTAGAAAGTACATGCAATTATTATGCACTCTGAGGTTATGTTTGCCAGAATGAAAGTAACAAAATCTTATTCTTACTATCACAAAATCTTACACAATTGCTCCTCATAAACTCAAAGTCAGAATTTGCAATGCAAAAGTAAACATAAATCGAAACCTTCGACAATTACCTTTTAGCAAATTTGATTTGCGGATGATAGACATTGGTCATCTGCCACCTCAGGCATTCCGAAAAGTACCGTGGCGTCGTGTGAAACATCTTTAACCCTCTTCTAATCTTATCACAATCTCGATATGTATGTCTCGTTCAGTAATCTCCCAACACGGTTCACGATCAGGAAGATCAAACCTTCCAAATCCACCCTATCGTATCCAAAATAATCCCGGAAACCTCAGACTCTCGACCAACGTAAATCAACAAAACGGACGCACTTGCGAAGAAACGTAAAACCAACAAACAAACCATCACATCAATTCATCAACATTGGTACCATCCACCCAATCTTCCTTATCACCGCCCCCACTAACATTACCCCCACCACCCCCAAAATCCCAATTCACTTCAGCAGCTCGCCCGAAATGGCCGCTTCCTGATCGCGCAGTTCGCGCGAACACGGCGTTTACTGTCAAAGCAAATCGGTTGTATACCAAGGCAAGCCCCCCAGCACTCCCCACTTTTCTTTGCCAAAGGCATCCCTGAATTTCGCGTCATGTCGCTCCGTCTTCTCCGTTCTCCTTTGTGCCCTCTCTTCCTCGCGTCTTCTCTTTCTTCGCGTACACTCAACGACGACGAAACACCGCGGTCGCGTGAAAAACAAGCGGCTGAACGAGCCGACTAGTGGATGGTGCACTAGTCGTCCCTAGCAAGCACGAGGGGCACACCCCTCAACAGCCCCCGTGCCCCCCGCCGACCAATGCAGCAGACGCGATACACCAAGGGCGAGCCCTTGCGCCAAACGTTCGTTGCCTGATTCTTTCTTTGTCCCTCGCGCTCGTCGAACCCCCTCCAAAGAGCCAGGGGTAGATTATTCGAGTATGACTAAGAACCAGTCCACGTTGCACGATAATGAAGGACGAAGGGCCCCTTCTCCCCGGCGTCTCCCCCCCTGCCACCCGCCCGTTGTCATATGACGATGTTCCAACATCGGAACCGAGTGGTGGTCGATAATGTCGCGGATCGATTTTTACCCCTTGCGTTCGAAAAAAGTGTCGGCTTCTTTATTTTTTTATGGCGTTAAGATTCGTTGTTCGGCGTCGCTTGGGCTGAGTTACGATGTTCGATATTGATTTCGAGGTTCGGTGGGTGTTTTTGTTCGAAGTGGCGAACGGAGTTTAGAGTTGTGGGAATTGTGGAAATAAAGATTTCTTGTGATTTAAGGTTGATGGGGGAGAGGGAAGGGAGTCAAAGAGGACGTTTAATTGGGTTCATTTAAGGGGAATGTTGGAAGATTGAAAGGTTGTGTGGAAGAGATGTAAGAGCGAATGTTTGGGATGACCGGGGAACGTTTGAGTGTTCAGAAAAATGAGGATTTGAATTGCAGGGTGAATACTATTTTTATACAACAAAATTCCCTGACTTTTCCAAGTTTTCCAGAAAGTGGCCACCCTGATTTGTCATTTTAGTTGGTTTAATTGGCATTGAAGTTTAGTTGGCAGTGAAAAAAATTTACTTAAAACATAAAATGTGTTCATGTTGTTCAAAAACCATGATAAAAAAACAATTTAAAAATTTGATATTTTTATAAATTTTTCTTTCCATAGGTTTGTTTACAAAAATATTTTGTTATAAAATACCTTTGTTATACAAGTATCTCAAATCAGTATTTTATAAAACAAATTTTTTGCTTTGTTTTAAATTTATCGTTCACTTTTCAACGTCACACAAACGTGTAACCGGCTTTATTAATTACGCTTAATTTACATCTTTTACCTGGTAAATAATGAATGGTAATGATGCATGTTAATGAATGCGAAAATTCGATAACATTCTTTGACATCGAACTGCATAATATGCTGCAACAAGTAGAAATCGTGTTCTCTGCCCCCACATGCAACTGTTATCTAAAATTATGCCACTTCGTGTCTTGTACTGATTTTCATTTTTTGAACTGTTTAAATTTTGCGTTTCACATTTATCAGTTGATTAGATTGTGAACATTATTCTTTATGTGTTTATCAAAGTTTTAAACCACTGGACGTCTAACAACTAAAGATATAAATGTCAAATTTGAATTTTTGAATTAATTTCCGTTTAATATACGGTATGTTTGTGAAAACGTGAAAAGTGAGTATGTCACTATCTCAACGTCAGTCAAAAAGGGCCTATGTAAACTTTAAATGACACACCGTGCCTTTTCGATCCCTGTTATACATATATTATACTTATAAACTTAATCTGCTTTACGTGAATTTAATATTTTTAATCCCATTTATTTCTCCCCTATTCTTTGTTCCGACTTATTTTTATGTATTGTATGATATTTCACAAGATCCCTCATTAATCTTCATACAATCGCATTATCAAATACGATCAATATCTTGTGAGTATTTGATTTCCACAAGTGATCTTTTTTTGCCAGCAAGAATAATGTACTTGGTGTAAAATGCGAACTTGAACATATATAAGCACATAATGTTAACGAACGGTAGCAAGTTGATATTCGATTTTTATTTGATAGTAAATATTTATGTGTTTATTTCGTTTTATTTCATTTGTTTTTAAATTTGCATTTCGTTTATTATTGCATACGATTTCACTTTGTTATATAAGACGTTATATGAAGAGCTCAATATTGTAATTCTTCTAAATGTAGAAATTATTGATCAAAAATAAACAAAAATAACAAAGATAAAACTAATTCATGGAATGGAAATAAATAATTGAAAAAATGATTTATAATTTCTTAAAAAATTACAATGTTAAACCCAAGTGAAAATATTTTGTCCTGTAAAGCTCTCCCAGTTATTTGAATTTCCCAATGGAAAAGTCCTTTTAATTCCCTTATCATTTTGTCATTTTGTTAATTACATAAATGCAAATGGCATTTCGAGCACAATCGAGAACAAGAGAGATGAATCAGAAGATTACCCAAACGCATCGAACTTTGTTATGAAAATGTACGGCGGGAGCACATGTGTTGGCGGTAACGCGTCGGAGAATGCGTGTATTTATATGCGTAGCGCGGCGTGCAGCGCGAAACGCACGCACGGATATAGCTGACAATCACGAAAGTTGGCACTCGTTCGTTTCATCTTTATAGCGAAGGACGTGTTTCTCGTATTATCGTACTTTTCGCACGCGATGTCAGACCCGAGCGGCTACACACATTTGTTAACGCTCGACATGAAAAACGCACGAAAATGAAGCCAAAGTGCGTAATGTCGTTCAATTACCATTATCGAATTACGGTAATTGAAACACGTACCGAATAATTGCAACGTGCGAACAAAATATTGCAATTTGCACTTCTTCGGGCCTGTATTTTATTAATTAACGACAATTTGTTGCGGCCGTTCGAGTTCGTATATCAATATTATCTCCATTATGTAGTGAACAAAACATGTTGATACAAAAAATATGAATCATTAGAAAAGCAATTTTATTATGTTACATAGTAAAATTGAATAAAAAAGCGATTCGTGTGTTTAAAATTCTTGCAATGTTTCATTTTTGCAAGCAATTATTTTTGATGACATTATAAAATTGCTTACTTTTATTGTAAATAAAAATTGCAATTTTTTTACTCACTTTGGTGTTTTTGCTCAATAAAATAGAAATTTTGACTCACCTGAAACAAAAAGAAAATATGCTTGTTAAAATATCTTGGCATTAATATTATTACTTAAATTTATTAGTGGATAAACAAACAATTAGTAGAACACTCAAATATTTGGTCGCTTCAAAAGTACATTTGTATCGATCAAACGTGATTTTGCAATGATAAGATGTTCAACGTCGTAAAAAGGTCTTGTTTAATGAAATGGAATTGTAATGAAATAACGCCACACCGAGGCCTGTTTATTCATTGAACATAAGCAAACACGGTGAATCGTGTTTTAACTGATTTGAAGGGACCAAAGGAAGACGCTTCTCCCCACATATTTTTGTCGCGTGCAATCGAAGGGATTGTTGGCGAGGCGGGAGGGGAGGGGGGTAAATATTGATGCAATTTTTTGTCTCCTCTTTTCGTATCGAGTCGTCTTGTTTGAAACAGTCGAAACGAGCGACGTAAGTGATCGAAGTGTACTTCGAACACCTGCTCTCGCAATGTGCTCGGGTTACGAACAAAAGCGAAACAAGAGACTGGTTCTGTTTAAAAGGAAATCAATTTTCGTTAACGATACGAGTCAATTTGTTTCCTGTTTCAAAATTTTTTTTTCAAATTTTATATCAGTTTACTACCACAGTCCATCAGACATGATCAATTGATTATATATAAATTGAAAAAAAATAACATGAATAATATTATATCTGTAGGGAGAAAAACAACAATTTGTTGTTTAACTGATATTTATTAAACCAATACAAACTGTATTCTTTCATAATGAATATAATAAACTTGTGATTTTATTCCCACAAGATTGTTTTTTACAAAAGTGTATCTCATTAATTGTTATATCCGTCATTATTTTCACAACAGTAAAATGAAAATGAAAACAATTTTTCGAATTGATTTTACGAGAGGGAAAAGCGTAGGAGCAACAAAAAATAATAAGCCGATAAAACTTTGTGACCGCGAATAAAAGAGAAGCCGTTTAACCGGAAGTCGGACCTCCTGAACAGAAGTTATGGACTTCTATTTTCGTTAGGCCACGTCGGGGGTCGAGGTGCGTTATCGTCGTGTATTTTTAAACGTCGCACGCGAGAAATGGGGCTCGAACTTATAATCGCGATTCAGTTGGCTTTTCTCGGAATTACATATTGGAGCCCAGACGGGATTGACTTAAACATCTATAAAAGGCAATCAACGTTGGACGCGGCGTTGTTTTTCGCTTTTAATTTTGCGCCAGGCGCAGAAACAATGTTTCAATTATTCCACGTGCTCGGCAAGGTAAACAAACGTTGCTGCGGCGAGCCGAGTGGTCGAGAAATCGAACGTAATTGATTTTCAACAAAGCAAAAATACTTGTCAATGGCAAAGAAATCAATTGATGACTTATGCTACAGTTTTACAATCTCGCTTTATTCGACAAGTGTATTGG
>JABFOV010000056.1:23186-64348 GCA_022817685.1 Aradophagus sp. ZL-2020 | reverse complement strand
CTCGGAATATACCTTACGGTTTATTTCGGCCGCCGCAAGTCGCTTATAAAACTGTAATAAATGAATGCGAGATCAGACGGGCTGCTTGGCACGTCGCGTTTCTTGGTACGTCAACCTTGGTGAAATTTCGCCATTAAGAGGTTGACGAATTGGATTGCAAAGTTCGAATTTTAAAACTGGCGCCAAAACCATGACATCGATGGTAGATAGATAAAAATGACATATCGAAATGAAAAACTCTTAGAGCAAGTCCGTTATTTGTTTTATTTTTTTTTTTTTTTTTTCTCATCAAATTGAGTATTTAAAATAGAATATTTAAAAAAAAAGTTGACTAGTTTCCTTTGTTTTAAACCTAATTTCCATTATAATATTATATTTTTATTGAATAAAAAAAATAATAATAATAATTTCGGTGAAGCAAGAATCTTTTGCAATTTTTTTGGTATATCATCCTCTTAACAGGTCGGTTATAAATGAAACTAGAAGAAGTTTTGTTGCACAACTTCGCGCGAATTTCGAATCAAGTTTCTGGAGAGCGGCGCGAAAATGACACTCGTGAAATCTACGCTAATTATTTGGATAAGTTTGATTAATCGATTCACTCATTCGAATATTGAACATAGAACTGTTGACTGTTCCTAACGATTGTTTGCGCGGAAAGACATTATGCCGAGACAAATGTTCTTAAAATAATTCATCGTTTCAAAAGCATTGTTTTGAGATGAAATGGATTTAGCTTTATTTAAAAAGGGTTTATGAAACACAGGTAGAGTTTTGATGATTGAACAAAAATATTGTTAATTTTATAAAACGTTGGTTTGATGTAACAACAATTTGGTTTATTTTAGAAGACGTTTTGTTGTTTAAACAAAAGTTTTATTAATGTTACAAATCATTTTTTTTATTTAACAAACTCATCGTTAATTTTACTATAGTAAAATTTCTATAGAAATTTTAACGATTTAACAAACATTTTGTTAATTGAACATTAATTTTAATTTTGGGTCAATTTAACCAAATTTTTTTAATTTTACAACATACCATGTTGATTTAACAAAAGTTTTGTATATTCATTAAATCTCTTTCTCTTTGTTGAATATTGAACCACATTTTAATTACTTTCAATACTGTACTGTGCATTTTCATCAATTTCATATTCAATTTCTTTGTCTACAGTTCAGAGCCTTAATTTCCCTGAAAAAATAACAAATTTGAAATTCTATACACCAGCGCAACACGTAGCTCGAAAACAATTTTTTATTAATCGGTAAATGTAAAAACTGCAGCTAAAATCACTTTAATTCTTTTTTCTTTTTCCTTTTGTCAAGCCGGTCTTCGCTTGTATCGTTCCGCCTCGTTTTCTATTTTTTCCCCAACAATTGAGGACAAAGGACGGACAGAGGCGTCGATCGTTTTCATCACCTCTATTTTACGAGATTGCAATGAATAACACGCAATCGCGACTCCGGCGCTGCAGCTCTCATTGCTAGGCGTTTTATTACGGAATTTGAATTGGGCGTTCCCCGCGGGCTACGCAGGCTCGACGCGTTTCATCAAAATCTTCGAGTATTCCGGTCAAATGTTTGTTTTCCTTTCCTTGTTACTTTCTTTTTTTTTTTTTTTTTATTCATTTTCTCTTCATTTTTCGCAGTTTCAAACTTCAAAAATTCGCTCTGTAAATTACTGAATTCGTCAGTGAAAATGATTTTTCAAAATTGATTAAAAAAATATTGTCATCTTTAAAATAAATCTGAATTAATAAATTTGAGGGATAAAAAAACTAGAGCGTGAATTTAAGTGTTCAATATATCAATAACAGTAAATTTATAAACTTTATAACAAGGAATTAAAGTCCAAAAACTTTCTTTTAAAATTAGTAACAATCATCATCATTTCTGTATGTTCCAGAAGAAACCTTTTTCCAGCAAAATAAGCACTCTTTAAAGACTTTATATATGAATCGTGTCTTTTAAATTTGCTTGTGCGTTCACAAAATGTACGGCACATTTGAATAATATGTATGTATTTTGTGTTTGCACGATTGTGCAGGTCGAACAAGTGTGCTGTTATGAACTCGCTAAAGTAGAAAGTTACGACACGAATTTACGTAAAGTGGAAAAATAGTAGACCCCCCAAGAAGCAAGATAAGAGGTTGCGTTTTGGGCTGGAACGATAATGTTTCCAGAAATATTGCACCGAGTCAGTGTTTCGGTGATCAGACAAGCCTTCAGGATATGTGGCTTGTTTCCTTTCTCGACAATTATTTCAAACCAAATCTGCTATTCAGGTATTGATAATAAAATCAACATTTTTATAAACATTAACAAATCTAAAACAATCATTAAATTCATGTATTCTATCAAAGTTTTCAAATTAAAAATATATAAAATCTGCGACTGTTATGTAATTAAAATTTTATAATTAATATTAAATTTATAATGGATATTAATTTGAATATCAGATTTATTCCCAAACACGTTGAAATGAAATCACAAAAATCCTTTTACGCGATTGCTGAATTTCTGCATTTTCGCACACTTAGTTCACTTTGATCAAACAACTTTTACATCCGCTATCTTCGTTTGAGAACATTTGAAAAATTCTTTCTCGAAGTAAAAGTTGCCATCTATTGGATCTTTTAGAAAACTGTTGGACATTTTTATAAATTAATCTTCGATACTTGATTTGCCAAGCGCAATACCAGCTAATGTACACAAACGTCGATACGATCGCTTTATCGTTCAATCAAATTTTGCGAAACCTACGAATTACGAGTCGCAATCTTGTTTTCATTCGTTCGCTTCTTCATTTCCCGAGACTCGCAGTCCCTTCAAAGCTCCGTTATTTGCTTACCCGGAAAAGTTATCCTTGAAAACAAGCAGAAATGGAAATGTTTGCGAAATTGTCGGAACAGGTTGTTAAATGAAAGAAACAGATCAAATGCGAAATTTCGAAAGAAAAAATGCAAAATCCGTGAAAATATTGAAATACATTTCTACATGATATATAAATTTATCGGAAAAAGAAAGTACATAAAACGAACAGTCGGAAAAATAAAATTTCACATTCACAGAGGAAAATGTTATACTTACAATCATAATTATACTTCGTAAAATCGTAATTAATATATATAATTTAATATAATTAATATATATTATAATACATTGAGACAACTGTATTGTAACCGTTACAACATGTATTGTAACGTGGACAATTTCATAAGGTAAACTGTTTACGATATCATATCGTATCTAACTTCAACCAATGACATTGCTAGATTGCTTTATTTCGACCGATAAGCATGCTGGAAATTTTACAATCCATATTGTAAGATACCGTTTTCTCGGTGTAAACTCAATATTAATATAAATAATATAATACAACTTTCTTTCAATTTGAAAAAATATTAAAGCCAACAAACAAATAACGAAAAATCGGTTAAAAATTTTAAAATAACAAAATCAAATTATGAAAAAGACTCGCAAGAAAGAGGGAAATAAAAATAAACGGAGAGAAAAGCGCGAGGAAGAGACGGGCGATAAGAAATAACGGGAAATAATGGAGGCTTGTAAAGCGCGGCGCGGGGCCATAAAGTCAGTGGCATAAAGGAATATTTAATGAACGCAGCCGATGTATGGCGCGCCGTGGAAAACGGTCAACGGCAAGCGAAAGCTGACAGACGTAGATGGCGCGCGCGGGCAAACAAAGAGGGCAGATAGATATGGCACCCGCGGGATCAGTTATGCCCGGAGCGCCGTGGCGCGCAGCCCGGTCTGACTCGAAATATGTCCGACTACTGGAGCCGGGTGCGACGCCGCCTTTTGCGAGAGCTTCGCCCGTACGTCGCTCCCCCAACGTTATAATAGCCGGCTGCGGCCTCGCGCTCGCGACGACATAGATTCGCATCACGAACCCAGACGTTGGACGTAGAAGCAAGCAACTAGATGTACGGGAAATTTACATCTTTTTTCTAGACGTTTGATTGCCAGTTGCGCAATGCGAATTAACGAATAAAAAACGTATCACAAATAATGATTATTTAAAAGAAATTTTTTTAAAATTTGACTTTTTTTAAGATATGTTTAAAATAATGTGAAGAATTTTTCGTTCGTATATAATATGGGTTTGAACTTGGACAAATTTTCATAAAAAAAAATTGCTGTTTTCTTTGTAAAATTTCTTTAATTTAACAGATATATAATAATTTTAATGTTTATTGATTTTTATTATTTTCTGTAGTGTTTGGTCGATTTTTTGTTATTAGTAAAATACATTTCGTACGATAATTTTTCATGTGCCTTAAGTTTGCCACGTGGCTAATTGTCACACGTTTTTGACTTAGAAAATTTTCTATGTTCAAAAATTAAAATCGACGAAATTGACAAATACAACAATGAACACAGTGAAAAATATACATTAACACAAAAAATTGTCGATTTGAATTTTTGAATTTGAAAAGTTTTCTATGTCCAATATGTGTGGCGATTCACCACGTGACAAACTTCAAGCTCATTAATTTTTCAATGTTTGATCTCGTATATTATATGCCGACGAAAATTCTTGTTCATTTAAAATATGAATTTATTTGACTTTAAATAATCGAAAAAAAAAAAAATATATACAGAATGTTATCAATGTTTTGTTAGAAAATTTGAACTTAAAAATTATTGAAAAAAACGTTGTCGTCACTTTTTCCGCTTCCAAAAAAAATGAGAAATATAGAACTAATACAACCGTCTTCACTATTATTATAATTATCATTATTACTAACTGTAATAAATTAATATCCTCTTTCAATCCAGTCCAATCGAGTAAAAAATAAAAGGATAGTAGATCATCAACATTGCCATAAAATTACAGTCAACTTCCTTAATTCGAAGCGCGCGTCGCGCCATCTTCCGCCTTAAAGCGCGTTTTACACGCGACCCGGGAATTTACGTCACGCGTTGCGATAAATTTCTCGGTTAATACCCGTGGGTTAATTCTTAATTTATTGCTCCGAATCTTGAATGTGTTTTCTTTTTATGACCGACCGCTCATTATAATCTACATTTATTACAGTTTTTCCCTAAACCCCCCGAGATAAATGTCCCGTGCTCGCGATTGTAGATCAAAAAATCAGACATTGTAGATTAAAGATCAAAGAGTTTGGATGCAAATTTGTGTAGCTTCTGACCCTTCGGACTACAATCATAAAAGTTATATTTCCGAATTAATCATTATTTTCATCGTATCGAGAAAATTAAATGTGTTGGTATCTGTGGCTTTTGACCAGTGATACCAACTATAAAAAACGAATATTACGTCAGTAAGTAATGAGTTTTTTACGTCGATACATTTTGTGAGGTTATGTGTTTTCGAAGTTTACAATCTTTATCATTAAACGAAAATAGAAAGTATATAGAGTAAAAGTAAAAAGTACAGTTTCGTGTAAATACGAAGTGGTAAACATAGAGTCATAAAATAACTCACATCTAATTTTAAGTAAAAGGTAATATTTCTTTGTTCAATACCTGTAAATCGAAACAAAGTTTAAAATAAACTTTCAAATTTGTACGTTCGGAAAAAAACGATTTTAATAATAATGATTGTTTTTTTAAAATTTGATACATTAATTTTCTTATACTTCTGCACATATTTTAATTATTTCGTTCAAGAAAAAAACAAAAAGATAAATAACGTATTATACCATAAAAAAGCATTTCCTTTATGCGCGGACAGAGCAAAACTCTCGGTGCCTTTATAGAATATTTTTCGCAATTTTATTTTTTAATTCATATTTATATTGTATTAATTAAATTCGAATTAAATTACTTGATTAAAAAAATTAATTAAATTTAATTTATATTATATTGATATTAAATTTTCAGTTTATATAATTTTGTTACGGAAATTAAAAAAGAAGAAATGAATTTATTTGCATCAGCATTTATAAATCAATTCCAACAATTTTATTCAGTTATCAACAAATTTTAAAAATCTGAAATAGAAAATCATCGTTTCCAATATTAATAAGATTTACAAATGCTTTTGCACTTGATTGTTGACATTGTATGTAAACATCACGATTCCTCCTTGTCTCACTTATTATTTTCATTTATTCTGAAATGAATTATTGAAGAAAGAGCTGATCTACTTCTAATTAAAGACCTGAAAAATAAATGATATCAGTTCATTAATAGCCGTCGTGGCGGCTGGTTCACGTCGGTATTAACTGCGAGTGTTTATTAATTGTGCTCGTTCGTTTCGTCGATAGAAAGTGTACAAAAAGTGCTGAAGCTACGGAAACAATATCGATTTAGTAAGTTTTTTTCAGTGTTTATGAAGTTGTATTTCAGTTTTATGAAAAAATATAACACTGCAATTGTTTTTATTTTTTAATTTAAATTTAATAAACAGTGCTTTAAAATGTTTCAATATCACGATAATTCACTTAGTTACGAAATTTCAAAATTGTTATAATTTATTGATATAAATGAAAACATTTGTTATCACATTCTCATTCGGTCTATTAAAAGTATTTGCCTTGCAATGTCTTGCATTATATTAAATTTTGACCGTAACATATAACAAGACTTTTTTTTCAATAATACTTTGATATTTTAAATAATACTTTTTTCGCGTTTCTTAATTATCGAGGTCAGCAGTGTTATGAATAATTGATACAGAATCGTTCGATTGGTTTGATTGGCTGTCAGGCGAATCGTCGAATTCAATCCATATTGCTTAAACAATACCAGACTGCCTTATATTATTGATTCCGCAATCACTCTCGCCTCTCGAGCGCTTTTAAGTGATGTGCAAATTAAAAACTAATCTATTTTCGAACAGCAAATTTACTTGATGATACTAGCCTCGTCGAGTATTTACCCGACGAAATAATTAGTAATTTCGATCGTGCTCGGCTTGAAGCGTGGCTTCTAGTTGATGCACAGTTCAAGAAGATTTTTAATTGACATTGTTTCGTAATGACAAGGAGAGTTCGATACATTCCACGTAACGAATAACGTCGAATTGGTTAGTTTTGATTTTAAAGAAATAACGAACGATATTTTCGGTGCAATTTTTATTCAATATTATTCAATTACATTTTGTGCCAAAAAAGTTTTAAAGGTGAAAGTGTATGTACTTTAGGTACAAATATGTCAAACACATTTCCACAAAAATATTATATTTAATAAAGGTATTCATATTCATTGAATATAAATGTAAAGCGATTTCGGACCAGTAATTTGGACGAAAATCAATTAAACATTGAATTCGTATATAATGTAATAAAATGTTGCTATTAAAGTGGCACTTTATATGTAAATGTCAATCTCGTTCATTGGCGTGGATTTCGAAAGACAATTAATTAGGATGGCTTGTATCGTTTTTGTCGAGGCAAATAAAGGAGGGAAAAAATTGCGCCGCAAAACAAAACTTAATTTTCTAATTAACTTTCGAACAATGCGCGCCATCGGCAGTAACAATGCTCCGATTGAATAACCGCCAACGGTATATTTACTTTCATTTTATTTTATAAGCGCAATATTGTGATTTTCAATCAAAGTAATTAAAGTAATAAAAATACTTGGAATTACTTGAATCAACCCAGAATCAAAGTGCACAATGAGTCACTTTAATTATCTCAACTTCAGTTATAAAGCCCATTGATGTGAAAGTATTAGCTGCTTACTGGTCTTTTAAGCTACTTGGGTTTTTATTTGAATAAAACATTAATAAAAATATTATAATGAAATATTGTTTATATCATGTATACAGTAACTAAAGAAGTTACCTTTTCGTGAACAATTAATACTCTAATGAATTAAAGTCACATGTTAAACTCCATATTTATCTGCAGAAAATTTGCAACGAAACAAAGTACGTACAGTTTCGTCTACTGAAAATGAAAATTTAAATGGGCTTGAAGTTTCTCACGTTTATTACTTAACGAAAATAAAATCAAATTAATTTTTTTAAACAAAAACAATTGTATTTTTTATTTAATATTTCTGTAAGAACAAGATTAAATATATTAATGTTTTAGTAAGTATAATTTTTGAGTTTTGATTTCAGCTTATTTTATTGAATTATTTTTAATTAATTTTAGTTGACTGATAAACGTTGGAAGATGTTTAGATGCATAAATTTACGCACAATGTACGCACAATCAGCATACAGTTGGCTCAACTATATTGATAGTTGATCGCAGGTACTTATCATGTACCAAGTATCGTAAAAAAAATACTCTTTTACCAAATTTTATTTGTCGAAATAAATAACTAACAAAATATTTGTATTTACCGAAATTTCCATAACAGTCAACTTCCATAAGCCATTTGAGTAGATCTACATTATGTATATAGATATACTCAACACGGTTTATGAAAGTTGACTGTTATGCAAATTGTCGTAGACCCATATATATATTTTTTTTTATTAATCATATTACCATAGACAATATTATTTGAAATTCGAGGCAATAACGATTCACAAACATCCCGGATTACTTAACCGTGCAATCCGGCCGGGCGATCGGTCCGACGAAATTCGCAACTCGATCACTGAATGATGAAAATGGTTGAAATCACGGGAGCTCGACGCTGAGCGAAGAAGCGCGCCCGCCGCAGCGACGAAAAACTTTTCGTTGGCAACTGCCAGCGAGTCGCTGAGCGTCGGCCATAAATTTCCGTCAAGAGGGAACATTAGTGGCGGGGTTTTGTGCGAGAGAGCGCGCCGGAAAAAAAAGCAACTGATGTCGCGGGCGAAGTTTCTTGCCGCGCGGAGAGGGGAGGGAAAAAAGGTAAGAAAAAACGGTTAACAAAGGAGACGCGACAAACAGGCCGAAGGAAGGGTTAAAAGATGTCTGACGCACCTCGTGGTTTCGCGCGTCACTTTTTCTCGCCATTGTTCCTCTTGCTTGTTTGCGTGCAATCCCTCCCTTCTTCTTTTTCGGCTTCTCCTCGTGATCATTTGGCGGATACATTTATTTACAAATGTTGGCACTGTATTAAAGTCGGAATGCCGTGTTAAAATAGGAAATACTTTTGGAAAAATTTATTCAAACACAAAAGTTGTTGATTTGTTATTTTTAATTATTGAAAAAAGCATGCATAAACAAATGTACGAGAATTTTTATAAGTATATAACATACAAATCAGAAATTGGAACAGTTGTTTTACAATTCATTTTTAGAGGCATCAAAAAAAAAAATCAAACATACACTCAGAGAAATAGATAGTTAAAAGAACAATCTATATAGTTTGCTAAACTATTTCGGATAATCAATTTTATTAGCTGGAAATAATCGACAATTTATTCCAAATAATCAAGAAATTACCTAATTAATCAAACTAAATATTAAAGTTATGAAAAAGTCAAGAAAAACTATACGTAAAAAAAAAAAAAAAAAAATTAGAAAAAACATGCATCTAAAGTTTCCAACGTTTATTAGTAAACGAAAATTAATTAGAAATAATTTAATAAAGTAAGTTGAAATCACAAGTGAAAAATTTTACTTTCTAAAACATTGATATATTAAAGTTTGTTCTTACAGAAACATTTAATTAAAAAAACAACTTTTTTCGTTTAAAAATTGGATTAGATTTTGCTTTTGTTTACTAATAAACATTTGAAACTTCAAATCCGTAAAGAACTATATAAATAACTATATATATGTTATTAAAACAATTAGTTGATTCCGATATAGATTGACTATCTGGATAATCAATCTAAATACCTATTAATCAATCTAAATACCTATCTCTCTCAATGTATAAAATAATGAAAATCAGATCAAGCAGATGAAACGAAACATTTCAACGAATATCTTTCGACGAAATGTGCACGTTCGATTCAACGCATTCACTTTTGTGCGTGTAAATCGTATTTTTCCTCCTTTGTCCGAGAGTCAGTTGGTCCGCACTATCTCGCGGCTGAAATCAGAAGCATGAATTTATGCCGTTGGCAGATATACGCACGGGTTTCGCGTTCGCCATAAAACATATTCCACGTTCCTCGCGTGACACTCGCATGCAGGCCGGCGGCGGGCCAACGCGAGAATGCGAGCCTCGACGCCCGCGGACCGCAACTCGTCCCGCATCCGGCTCACCCTTTGTGTCGGCGCTAAGCGGCCCAACACCCGGGCTAAATGTAAACGTATAACCCGTCAAATTACTTTCGATCAATTAATTTCGCGCCGACTGATCAGCGTTGAATTAACGTCCGCGGTGAAATTTACGGCCCGGCGGCTTCAGCCGGTGTACCTTGGGCCGAAAGGAGAGGATAAAAGGAACGGCCGGGTGGTGGGGGGAGGGCGGTGCTTCCAAGTTAATCTCCACGTTGTGTGAATAATGTTGAGGTGTAAATTTCGGAAACGTTAACGTAATATTCGGCGGAGATGAACAATAATGAAATTCGTGAGATGTGTTTATTGATTTCCGGCTTATGGGGTTAATGGCGTTCAAATGCAGCGAAGAAAAATAGTCGGTTTTGGTTACATCGATGGTCCCATAAAAAATTACCAAATTTTGGATTTGTGTTATGAAAACTCCGTACTTTCAGTTTATGAAGTTTTTTTGTCTAATAATTGTTTGTCAAAAAACAGGTTTTTAACCCCGAAGGTCACCTTTTCAATTCCTTCAGTCGTGAAAGCTTTATGAAATATACATGGAGAACAATTTTTAACTAAAATAACATGGACATTGTACATTACAAGTATGAATTGAATTCACTCAATATTAGCAAATAATCTATACCCAAAAAAAAGTATTGCAAGCTTAAATATGCAACTTCTGTTGTTATTTTCTAGATTTTAGATAATTTTAGAATTCAATATTAATATGATATATACACTAAAGAGTTTTCACACCTTTATCGCATCGTGTATCTTTGAAAGAAAATCCACCATTTTTTTATTTTAGAATTTTACTTGTCACTTCATCGACTGTCCTTGTACTTTGTCCTTCTCCACATTTTTTCTTTTCTTTTTTTTTTTTTTTTTTTTTTTTTTGTTTGCACCGCGCACAAAGATTATGACGACGAGACTTGAAATGGATCGAATCAACACACCTTTCTTATTGCAGTCTGCTCGCTCAGCTCGACGGCGTCAAATTAGAGGAAAATTTCATTTGCTTCAAGAGGCTTTCGTAATTCTTAAAGAGGTTCGAATATTAAGAGATCTTGAACATGCGCTTAGACAGTCCGACGAATAATTGAAAAGAACGGACGGGGATGATAATACGATTTCCCGAATTTAGCTGGTCTTTTCGGACGTGAATTCGATATACGTTGCACTTTGGAATTCTTCGTGAGCGAGAAATTGAAGTGAAATCAAAATTAAGCAGTGAATATCAAAATTAATAAACAAGAATCCAAACGATGAAATAAGAGCCAACGTTGCACTCTTCCCGTCACTCTTTTTCTTGTCGATTATATTAATTCTTTGGTCCGCGCGTCTTTTCTTTCCCGAGAAAAGGTATTTGAACAGAAACTTTGTAAAATTAATGTAAAGTAACTCATCACGGGGAACATTTTCCAACTTAATATGCAACGTCTTGTTTTGCAAGCACGAATTTGATTCACGTAATTTCGTTATAAACCTTTTTTTCCGCTTCTGAAAAACAATAAAATTAATTATCTCATCCTTTCAAATAGTAACTTTTGAAGTATTGTTAATTGATAAAAACTGAATGTGATTGAAGTTACAAACGTTTTTTTTATTAACAAATTCGAACTTAGACAAAAATATACAAAGTACAATTTTTGTATTCAATTGTACAAGAAATATAGAAAAATGTAAAATTAAGTAAAATATAAATATTTTGAAAATATCGTGTTATTTTTTGAAGTTTTTCAGTGAATCGTGGACATAGTGGCAACGAATTTCATTCAAAATTTTCAAGTTGGAATTCGTAATAGAAAAACGTTTAAAACTTCTGTCAAAGAAAATGAATATCTGAAATCTTTAGAATCATTACACAGATATTTGGCAATTAAACTCACATCCTGAACATAAACTTACAGAAAAAGTATACAAAGCCACTAGTTTTCCGAAGCATGAAAAATATTAATAAAATATAGCAGATATTTTAATAACTTTTTTTTCATTTTCAAAGACTGTTACAATTTGCATGAAAAATTTTCAAGCGTAATCATCAAAGTCAACGGGATTTTTTTCTCATTAACCATATCGTTGGAAAATTATTTCAAAGAAAGGATGAACGAAGAGAAGAAATTTCGATAAATATGAGGAATTTTATCCCATCAAAACGATGATAAGACCTTCTCAAAAGATGGATTATGGTTGCATACAAATCTATCATGCAAATGAAAGCCGCAATTAATAAGGATTTTATCAACTATTTGAAAACGGAAATAAAATATGATACACTTTTCTTCATAAAAATAATTTTTTTTCGATTGGATAATTTTACAAAAAAAAGCTAGAATTATTCGTTGTTCGAGAATATCATTTTTTTAATTTTTGATTACAATATATGATACATAATTATACATAATTAATTTTTGTTTATTAACAAACATTGGAAACTTTATATCAATCGTAAGAACAATCCGCTCTTTATTATTAAAGTTACTACCCTTTCACAACAGGCCTCGTTCTGTTTGTAATTGTATTTACAAAATTTATGAAAAAATACAAAGAAAAACAACGTTAAAATAAAAAAAAATTTGAACGGAAAAAAAGAAATGCAAAAAAAAGCAAACTGAACAAAGGAAAAACAAACGTACCAAACAAAAAAAAGGGACGAAAAAGGGGCTAAAAATAAAGGAAACAAAAGGGAAAGGGGGCAAAAAACAATGGTGGAGCAAACTTGTGACGATTGGTTGTTGCTCTTGTTTTTGATCTCCACTGTTGTTTCTCAAACGGAATTTTTTCGTCGATTCAGAAGCGGCCGCGTGAATTATAATACGCCACTGCGAACAAGCGAGGTGCGTTAATTCGCGGAGCGTTAGATGACAAAAGGCTTTGCTCGGGTAATATTGCCGTCGACGAAGAATAACGGAGAATGTTGTTTCGCGGAAAAAATTGACTCCCTCTATTGTTCCTCGGCAAGTCGCTTGAAGGGAGTATGAGCTCAAGTGGATTATTCTTCCGAATGTTCGGAATTCGCTTGAATGTTCGTTAATCATTTCGCGCAATGTCAGAAAATATTATTTCTCTCAATTATTCGAACGGGCTTTACGATTTTCAAATTGTTTGATAGATTATGAGTTTTATCGGGTATTTAACATTTTCCACGTGAAAATATCCAGAGCTCAAGCGTTGGAAGGTCTGAAGTGAAGTATATCTAACAAATATTTGCAGTACGTAGTTATGTTACAAAAAATTTTGAAACTTCGAATTTGCTGTTTACATTTTTGAATAGTTCAAATCACGTTGGAACTTTTACGCTTGGATTTTTATCTTTGAGTATAAAACTTATTAATTAGTTTGCAATTTTAAAACTGTTAAATAATGTTGCTTGAAACGAACACTGTGATTACACCTCGACAGTTTGTTTACAAAATATATATATATATAAAAATAAAGTTGCGAAACAGTTGATAACTGTGGTTTTGCATTGCTCTTTAAATATTGAAAAAGTTTTTCAATATAAATGTTGCCATTTTGTTGTCGCTCGGTGACTCGGGAACGAAACGCCGACGGTTAATTTGAAGTTGAATAAAAACGTTCAGCTTTACTATAAAACAATAAACTCATTGAAAAAAAGCTTTTATTTTTGCTGGACTGCAACATTTATTTCGCAGAGAAAGCGAACCCAATAATTGTTAGCCTTTGATTAACGAATGGAATGTAATTAGAAGAAATGCCGACGGAATTTTAAGGATTTCGGTGAAAGTTGACTGTTGCGAACGAGCTTTTTTTCTATTTCAATTTCTTGTTACGTAATCGTTTGATGTGAAAAAAACTGTGGATACAATTAATTACTCGTGCATAATTGCAAAAAAGCAGTTCTTCTTCGAACGATTGATTACGTAAATATATTGATATAAGAATATGTAAATGTAAATACTAATCGATAAATTTTAATTTGAACGTATAAACTTGATTAATATTTGTATCAGATTTAATTTTGTTAAAAACATTAAAACATTGCATATAAAGTAAAGTTTATAAAAGTAGTGTAAAATTTTTTTAATAACTTTGAATTTTACAAAAAAATATATATATCTATACATAATAATCACATTTATGAAAAAAGTCATTATAAAAGAGTTTCATCAGAAATAAAAATATTATTAATGTTTTTAATTTATGTAATTTTATATTAATTAAGCAAAATTAAAATGAAAACAAAAATGTGTTTAAAATCGACTTTTACTGCAGCAAAAGTCGCTCTACATCGCCCTCGCGAGTGCACTGTATAAATCGTTTATCATTATAATTTTTCGCTATAAATTTAACAAAAGGAATTCAATTTAATGGCACGGCAAAGTATTAATGAAGTTTAGTGCGTCATGAAAAATGAATGGCGGATTTTTTCGCGGAGGGAAAAAATTTTAAGAGGTAAAAATGCGCCTTTGAAACATGAGCGTGTGACGAGTGCTGATTTTTCAACGCTTATAAATTCATCTCTTTTTTTCTCGTCCCCGTCGTGATACCCTTGGCGTTGAAATAATATTATAAATTTTCAAATTATATTATACTCCCTTATTATATGTTAATAAAAAATTTTGCGAGGCGTAAATGGCGAAACATTTTTCGCAATTTGTACAGTAAAACTTGCGAAAAAGAATCAACAGAGAATGAAATATGAGGGAAAAAATTGCTCACACACTTAATAAAAAAAAACTTTTTTTTCGCATAACTTTTCTTTTATCTACCGTAACATAAAACAAAATTATTAAAAAAAAAAAAAAAAAAAAAAAAAAAAAAAAAAAAAAAAAAAAGAGAAAAAAAAAAAAAAAAAAAAAAAAAAAAAAAAAAAAAAAAACTAACAGAACTCGATTAACGAAAAGCCGTCACGTCCGAAACACACTCGACTTCATACAAAAATTGCATGCTTTTATTTTTACTTAATCTTATCAAACATGAAATTCTTCAATATAAGTTGAAACCACACTAAAAGAAAGAGTTTGTAAAAATCTTAAAGTATTCATAAAAAATTATATTTCTTATCGTGAATTTTACAATAAAGATTATAATTTTTATGAATATTTTCTTCAGGGTTCAAAATAAGTAACGATGATTATCTTTATTTAATATTATTTAAGTGGTCACCACTATTTAATTCTCTGATTTTAATTTTCGCAAACTCGATTTCTCAATGTAGTTATTAAATTGCGTTTTTACCAATACACATGCAACTTTATAAAAAATGCGACACTTGTGCTTCCAGTCGAAAATTCGCTTCTAACCCCGTCCCCTCTCTACTCTCTACGGCTTATAAGAAAAATGTTGCTTTTCAAGAATATATCAAAGTAGCATGAAAAGCTTTTTGTCCAATTATTTGCTTGCTTTGTACCGCTCTTTTGCCATGATTGTTTTGGAGAAACGAGTACAAGAAAAACAGAAGACGACGGGAATTCCATTTCCGATGTCAGAAAACTTTCACGTATGAAACATGCAACTAGTACCAGACGCACGTTTTTTTTTTCTTCTTCTTCTTTTTGTTGTAATCTTGTCCGATTGAAGTAGACTCTTGAGAAATCGGCCGAAAAGAAGCGACGAAAAAAAGTCGCCGATGTAAGACTTATCCGAGCGGACGCAAAAATGCTTTTTTAATAGAATCTCGTTTTATCAATAGTTTCGTCACGGCAAAGCAAATTGAATGAGATAAAGTTCTGTTCTACCCCGCCCCTCCGCCCGACAATTCTGCTCGGCTTTGTTGTATAAAAGACGGCAACGCTATTGTGTCCAAAGCTAGCGGAAGAAAGATGTTTTTTTATTTCGCAAAAAAGAGCATCTTAATATCGCGCGTCGAAGATAAACGTTGCGCGAGAGTTGTGATTTTTCTTGCAATTAATCGAGACAATAACAGCAAAGAAATGGCGATCTTTAAATCAATTTATAGAGCCACGCTGGAGATCATCTTGGTCCGGCGAAACGGACCGACGATTTGTTTTCATCTTGCCACTCTCGCAACATTATTTTTAAGCCGTATTTATTTTCCAGTCTTACTGTAAACGAAATGTAGTGGAGATTCTTTAAGTAAGAGGTTCAAGTCAAGTTTGGTGAAAAAAGTGTGACTTGCGAGAAGTGATCGTTCAATTTACTGCATTAAAATAAAATGCAACTGTCGAGTTGACATTTTATTTGACATGGAATTTCATTTGTAAATTTCGTAGTTTTATTATTCACTTAAATATTCAATTTTAATTTGTTCATTTCTTCTTTGTTTTTTCAATGTTTACAGTTCTGTTCATCAAAAAATTTTCGTTTTCAGCGATGAATTCTTTTTCGTATTTCATAGAAGGGTTACTTTTGGAAAATGTAAAATTTTGAGTTCTTTTGTCTATACAAAAAAAAAAAAAAAATTGCAACGACTGTTTGTATTTAAAATTTGCTTGTCCTAATATTCCGCTTTAACCGCATTCATTCTTTACCGCTTTTGTAGACAAAATTGCATCGAATCGCAGCGATTTTTCACTGAGAAAAATAGAAATATTAAAAACTATTACTTTTCTATCATGATAGAGATGTACTTATTAATATTCAGATATTTGAAGAAACAGATTGCAAAGTTAACGATATTAAATTTAATCTTTTTATACACTATTCGTTTTATTACCAGAAATGTAATTACAGAAGCAATTTTTTACTTTATTTCTTTTAATTTTTCTTTGTGTAAAGAAATAATTTAACAGAAATAATGTACTTAAACTCTTCAAAAAGTTTATTTCAAGTCTAGTTCACAATCAAAAGTTCATTTGACACTCTTTTAATCCTTTTATTGTTTTTGCAAATTTACTTATAAATGAATTCAAACGAACTTATACATTTGTCAAAATCATGTTCACTTGAGTTGGATTTCTTGATTTAATTGAATTATTCTGCAAGTACCTCAATAATAAATGCCATAAAATATTTTAAGAGCCTTCCTAGAATATTTTCAATATATAAAATCTTCGAAGAATATTTTACACGAAACTAAAAATATTTTGTATTGAGTTTTTAGTCTGGTTTTCCATGTAACGTTACTAATCATCAAATTAACTATTTATTACTGTTAATTTAGCAATCTACTTCTATAATAAAAGCCTAATTAAACAAAAAAATGATAGTACATTTTCCTCAGTCTACGCTTAAAATACACGACGTTTGAGCTTGCCGGAGCATTTCCACCGAACAGTTTTGTTTAGCGCTCTCCGCGCGTTTGCTTCTTCGCGAAAGACAAGATCGTACACATCCATATTTATAAATAAGAAAATTGCCCGAAGCGAACGTCCAACTTGCGGAGATGGCGAGTTCGAGCGTTAAAGCGTCCTCGTTTTCGGCAATCATCGCACGTTTTTGTGGCCGATTCGCAGATTTTAATACTGGAGTTAAAAAATCGCACGACTTCAGCCTCTGTTGTTACGGCAAATATAAAGTTCCGACACGTCGCGTGGTCAAAGTTTGCGCGTGAAATGTGAAAGTTTCGATGCAAAAAGCGACATTTGTGAAAGTTCGTTTTACATCATTTTTTTTATTTACTTGCATTCGTTATTCATTGACGTGACTTTTATTCATTTTCACTCTTTTCCTGTGGTTTAATACGATAATTAATAAACAAAAAAATAAAAAAAAATGACGCGAGCAACACATTTACGTAATTTTTTAACGACTCATGCATAACAGTTTAATTTACAAAGTGTAATTATAATTTAATAGCGATTTTATTTCCCGATGTAAATGTCACAGTGAAATTAATCGAAAAATTGTTATCGTTCAAATGCCGGATCGTTCGCTTCTCTGTCGTGCAATTAAAACTTAAGCCGAACAACTTTGAGGATACGATCTTGCTCGAGATATTTCGAGGTGATAATTTACCGTTTGGTATTTTGTTTACGCAAAAAATAACACTATAGTTTGAGATATAATCTGAAATGCAGACTAATTTTCGTGAAGTGTAAAATTGGAAAGCGTTAAAGTGTATGTAAACGAAAGTGAGATAATATTCAAATTTCATTCTGATGCGAAAAGATGTGCATAATATTCTATAGAAACTTGAAGGATATTAAGTTATTAGTTTGTGCAGAAAGCTAATTAACTTTGCTCTTAGAGTAATATGAATGAATTTAAGCGAAGTTTATTTTTATTCGTCATCTTAAAGTTTATACAATATTCATTTTCATTTATCAAGTCTCTTCCAATTTCTTTTTCTTGCTTAGAATTTTTTATTTACCATAAGCTTTGTCGTTGCTTAAATAATTTCAGAAAGAAGGTTGGATGAAAAGTGAAAAATGAAACGGAAAAAATTTGAATTTTAAAAACAAAAGACTTGTGATGAAAAACGAAAAACAAAGAACACTTTCGTTTGATACGTTTTTTTTCCATTTTCTATGCCTTTATTTCGAGGGAATTAATGCAGATATTCTTCTTGTTATTTGCATGGGAATGAAAATATTTCCAAAATTAATATGTTAAAGCCAAATCATCTCTAATTAGACGTATTAAAAGAAATAACACAAAAACTTAATTAAATCGGAAAATAAAATTGTTGTATTGTCTCTCACTATTTCTTAAAAAAAATGAAATTATGTATACTTTCATTATATGCATATAAAAATACTATTCATCCAATTAACACAACGACAAATGATCAATTTCGATCAATTTACTATTGAAGTTTGATCAATTGATTGACATTTCATAAGTTTTTTTTTTTTTATCATTCTAATATCTTTGTTACGTAAGTAAATGTGATTAATTGTATACGAATCATAATTAGAAATTATAATATTGTAATAAGTACTGTAAAGTACATTTTCGGCATTAAGTTTGGATTTCGTCAAGCGTTGCATTTATTTGAAATCTAAAAGCATTCGGAGCACAACAGTCGTCAAGAAACAATGGTAAATAAATGCGAACATTTGTACGTGACGAAAAGCTCGGGCCAGCTCAGCGTTCGGGAAATGATTCGCGTCTCCTGTTCTTCTATTGCAACTCTTCTTCCGCTCTCGTCTGACTGTGTTGGTGTTTACGTGAGCTGATCGCAAAACTGATACTTTCTCGCAGAGAGGTTTTTGCCGACCGGGACGACTGACGGACCTCGAGGGAGATCCCCTGGGAGTCACAGGGCCGCTCCTGCTGCCCAAAGAAAACCAGGAGTATAGGTCACCGAGCGAGGACAGCGGTCTTGGGTCAGATATGCCCAAAATAAGGCACGTTTTTAAGTTTTTTTTTTTTATTTTTTGATACATTTACGCTGATTGCAGTCGTTAATCATTACTTTCACTATTTTTGTTTCGTTCATCTCGGTGTTCATTTTTCATAAATGACTTTAATCGATTAAAAAGAAAACAATGAATACATAAATTGAAAAACGAACGAAATGAAATGGATATTGATAAAGTTTGTGGGAAACTGTTTTACAATGCAATATTTTGCAATGAATTGAGACGAAGTATCAAAAATTCGTATTGATTCTAAATGAACGTGGTAAATGAGAGGAAAAGAAATATATTGATTAAGATTTGCAAATTAAATAATGATGCATTTGAGGTTAAATGTTGCTAATGTTAAAATTTATTATATTAATAACAATATGCAAGTTCGAATTTATATTATTTCCTTTTCTTTCGACTTCGTTTTATTTTAATCCAGTTTAATTCCATTTATCAATGACAACAGTATAAATATCTGAGCGTCGAGTACTGTAATATTAAAAATGGCAAAAAATCGTTAAAAAGTGGAATCATGAATATTTCATACTTGCATTAACGTTATAAACACTTTATTTTATCGCGGGGTACATACCAAGACTAAAATTTAAAGTAAATACGTAATGGCCAAATCCGTTTAAAATTCACAGATAAATGCTGTCATGAGAACGTTATCGTTTCTTTCGCAAAGCGTCGCACGTGTTTTCGATTAATTTCAATGCAACGATTTTAGTAAACAATATCAGGGTGAAAAATAACAATTGAATTTTTTAATTTTTTCAAAACAAATCCATTTAAAATTGGAAACAGTAGAAAAAACATATTTATATATGTTAGTATGTGATATAAGAAACAGCAGCAAATAGTTACATTAGAAAAAAAGTCATTGTAGAAGTTAAGAATTTCCAATAGTAATTTTAAATCTTTGTAAATTGTTAGTTAAACATCTTAAGGTAATTATGTAGACCCTTTCACATTTACCAAAACGCCTTTGGTTTCTCAGCGATTCATTATTCAATTAGTGTGAAAACGGGTCTCGCAACTAATCTATAATGAGAAAATAGCTGGATCCATTTTCAGGCTAATTAATTGACTGCTCGGAAACCGTAAGTATTTTTGTAAACAAAACATTATAAGCAATCGCTTTAAAGGAATCTCTCGAAGGAATCGACGTAAAAACCTTTTTATTGAAATTTCATAATATTAAATTTAATTTTGACTTAATACTAAAATGGCTTCCACTTTGATTCGAGAATTTACTCCTTCATACAAAAAAAAAACGAACTAAGTAGTAGTCATTAAGAAATAATTTACGTAATAATAAAGATCTTAATGGGAAATAAAAACGTGTGAAACAACATTAATACGGAATAATTTTTATTACTAATACTCGGAAATAAATGTTTTTGATAACGTTCGAAGGAAAAATGTATATGATTGGATGGCATGTTATATTTTTATACGATTGAAAAATGAATTTAAAAAAAATCGGCGGAAGAGGTGTCTGAAGGTGCTTCACGTCGGAGATTTATCTATTCACAACACGTTATCTGTCGAAACGTAAACTAGTCGTACAATAATACAAATTTCGTTGCAACAAGATAAAGCGAATGAAGTTTGTAACGTTGTTCGAGAGTTACCCTGTTCCATCATTCGCAATAACATGGACAACTTTTTCATAAGGCGAAAAATTCAAATCCAATTTGTCGCGCGTGCTTGATAAGCACCGAAACTTTTCGCCCGTATAATATTATTTGCAAATACATTTTTTATTCCGGTCATTTGAAATCGTCCGTAAACTTTTTAATTAGCTTTTTGATTACAAATTTCTTCGCATGGAGCTCGTTTTTGATGTAATAATAAAGAAAAAACCGTAAAGAATCGTCAATAAGTCGTAAATAACGAGCAAAATAAAGGATAAATTACCTCACTGCTACAAACTCTCTTTCACGAATTGTCATATTTGTACGTATTTTGATTTTCAGAATGAGCAAAATTGTCAAACTTTTGTTAATTAACGAATTCCAATTAAGAACAGTTTAACTAATTATGAAAATGTGTTTCCCTTCAAAATATAGCTTTTTAATTGCAAAAAGCAAATTTAATATCGAGGATTCTTCGTATACAAAATGCATTTTTGTCAGAAATTCTCATTCTCATTTATTGAAATATTTCCGAAATTTGCAATACGTCCGAAACGTAATCCCTAATCAGGGCCAGCTTATTTATGCAAAATGCAAGGCGAAACTTGTTAGCACTTAACTTCTTCTTGACAGTCTTTTAAATATTAACGCGAACCGTCTTCCCGTACCTTTTTCCCCGTGAAAAATGGACGAGTTCCGTGTCCGTAACTTAAGGGGATAATGGCGTTCCACTGTAAGCATGGCGGAGACATCGATATTTCATTCAGAATTTCTCCCCTCGCCCAGTCACTTGCGAACAGCCAGCCACCCTTTTGTTCTTCACGTGCCTGACCCTTTCTTCGGACAAAAGTCTGCATTCTTGGAAACAATTGCAAATTGTATTAGCCACAAAGTGAAAACGACTTGACTTGTTGGATCCCTTGGTAATAACTTATTAAAACTGTTGTATATTCTCAATGACGGTTAAATATTTTCTTAATCAGTTTCAAAGTTAAATAACTGTCCTTTTGCACGAAGAGGAAAGCATTGATGAATACATTAACCCCAATATGGCAAAACGTATGTTAATTGTTTGAAAAATGTTCGTTCGTCTGAACGTATGTAACATAAAAGTATATAAAAAAAAATCTATATCGTATACATTTATAAAATTCACAAATTCACAAATAATAGCGCAGCATGAATGGCGCGAATTTAAATCTCAAACTTTCCCTTTGAAACGGGATAATTATCTATTCGAAAATCGCACACGCCATTCATTCCACAAGATAAACTTTTACGCCAACACTTTACTATTGTTCTGTTTCATTTCGTCAACGAAAATTGGCGCATTTGTGCTTGACATTTGAAACGTTGTTAAAATTAACGTCAAATTCAAATGAAGTTTGCCGAGGGCAAACTGGAATTTTCATGCATTGCGTAAACTATGCGAGATTACACGACTGACTCGGCGTAGATGAACACTTCTCTTCTTTTTCTTTTTATTTTGTTTCTAAGTAAATAAGAAAAAAAATCGACGAAAAAGTACCTCACGTTGGGCGGGATTATTAAGGATTGAAAATTCTTTAACGAGGTCGTAGAAAAAAGTTGAGAGAATGTGAGCGAGGAAAAGAAAAAGATAGAGGGTGATGAGTTTTGGCGTTCAACGAAGTTTGGGCAATTTCAGAGCAAGCTACAGGAGAGGTCAACAGCAGCAGGTCGCCACATCCGACCTCACCCTCTCCAACGATGACGAGTACGATAATCAGGTACTGCCACATGACTGCGTCGGATAGTACGTACATATTAACAATTGGGTGATGTTGTTTAAAAACATGATAGAGTTAATATTGAATTGGAAAACCGCCTGCATGAAAAGCCGTGATGATTTGTACGATTCTGAGCAAATTTAAGTTTGTCCGAAAGTAGCTAAATCGAAAGAAATGTTAAACTAACACAGTCATGACTGTAAAACACGTTTTTTCAAACAGGTTTTTGCTATTTTGTCATTTTTGTAATCAGATCTTCGGAAAACCAATTTCAAGCAGTAGTGCGATACGTAGGATTTAAAATATATTTTTAATGTAGATGAAAAATATTCTCAATAATGGATACGAAGTTTTCTTCTTGGCATTCAATAATGGATATTCAAATTTCACACGTTCGTATGAATGGGGGCAATTTCTTTTTAAATATGTTTGAAACTTTTGCGTTGAATTATTATAAGTGAATTTTTTTACAAATTATGATTCGATATAAAATTCGTTGACGTATTTTCTCAGATGGCATTGGTTGAGTGATACACTGAGAAGAATAAGCTTGATTTTCAGCTACGTAAGAGAATTTTATCTTATTTCGTAAAAAAGTAATGAATCATGTATTCTTAAAAGTAGCATTCTTGTCGACCTTATATGCACTCTATTGCAGAAACGTGACATTCAAAAATATAAATCATACAAATTGTAGCGCTTTTCAAGAGGGTTGGTACTGAGACTTCATTTCTTATTTTATACTTGAGATCTCATGAAACTAATTGTGAATGTCGGCAACCAATTTTAACTTTTACATGCACTAAGAAATTTAAATACTCGTAATGGTCGTTTTTAAGAAATAAAACTTTATCACTTAAAATTCAGTAACATTATGTGTAACAAAATAAACAGCAACAAATGGATTCAAATAAATAAAGTGGCACAGTAATATATGGTTGTTACACTCTAAAAAGAAGTGTCTTCAAAATGTCTTATTTGAAGACATTTAGACATTTATTTGTGCCTTTTCTTTGAAAAGTGTTTTATAACAAGACATCTTTTGTGTCTTTTTGGTAAAAGTGTCTTCAAATAAGACACTTCTTTTTGTTGTATACGATTAAAGTTTACTGTAAATATCTTCATGTATCCTGTAATATTGAATTTTAAGAAAAACGATAAATATCAAGTTTAACACTTGAAACGGTAAAGTTTTATTTCATGATTATTTAATTTACTTAGTGTGAATAATATTAATATTCAAATGCAAATTTATTTGCGTATGAATAATTTACTTAATAAATATAGAAAGAAAATATGTAACATCGTGAATGATTGATTTTTTTCTTTCAACTAATAAGAAACAATATTTATCGATGATGTATTGAAATATAATATTATTGATTCAACTTAAATTAAATCAGTTTTTTGGTTAAATGCCGACTTTTATGACACTAATGCGTATAATTTATTGTTTTCAGGCTTGTAAAATCAGGCTTGCAAAAAAGTAAACAAAATCACCCCTTATACGATTCCTTCATTAACATTAATTCACTTTTCACTTCAATGAACATCAATGTTATCAGCTATTCATGATCACTCATACTTTTCAACTGAAATATCACTTTATGTGTGCAACTGTTTCAAATTTACATAATTTAATCCAGTTCGTTTAACCTTCTGTACAGCGTATGATATAACGTAAGATCGAAACAAAAAAGAACTGGTACGAATTTTCACTGAAAACGAGAAGAAAGTGCGAGTGAATAAATCTGTATCTGAGGTAGTGGAACAAGATCAGCGATTAGTCACAATTCTAATCAACTTTCAGGATTACGACGAGAATAACCTGGACGACCGAGGACGCAGGCACAGTTCTCCCGGTGGTGCTCGTGGAAATCACCGAGATTACGGACACCACCACCTCTACGCCGATAATCTGGTAAGTCCCCAGAGCCTCACTGTTTTCTCAATGTCTCTTTTCATTCCCACGTTGAACTCAGTGTTTAGGGATTAAGTCATATTTTTACCCTCCAAATCCTTCAAATGACAAGTCGGCGAAAGCGAGTATCAACATTAAATTCAATTGCAAGGATATTGCACTGAATGAAATAGGCTATACTAAAAAGTACTATATTTTATCATTAATTTATAACCAAGAGGATATTAGTATAATTGTAAAGTATGGTATATTGATTTCATAATCATATAAAGTAAATATAAATTAAAATTTTTATATTCAATTTGAGATTAAATCGTGTTCGATCAACATAGTATCATGTTAAATAAAAAAAAGAAGCAATTTGAATTGATTTATTTTGTTATTAATATTATGATTAATTAATTAATATGGCAAATGTTAATATATCCTTTCTTTGTGCGAATCATTTTTTAACGAAATTATTCGAGCTGAAAAATTGCATGCTTAACATTATCATAACTGATTTTCGATTGATTGAAGGTACAGTTGCAAATTCGATTGAATAAGAAAACATTGCATCGAAACGATCGAGTGAACCAGTCTAATCATTTATTCAAAAGGTCTTGATGTAAATTCGCGAAATTCAACAATATCGTTGCACAAGATGATATTCACGTCGAATTGTCACCGACTTGTCATATTGAATTTAGTTAGCTAATAATTCAAGTTGAAACACACGTAACAAGCGTTTTTTATAGTAAAGTTAGGTACCTTTGTTAAGAACAAACATGTAGCAATTCATAGTCTCCTGTCAGTTGTACGTATTTAACAAAGATAGAAAAGTTGGACGGAAGGTTTATAGTACCCTCTGTCCCTCGCAATAGAAATTTAAGAGATAATTTGGTAGTATCCAGAAACCAAGTATGTAGTTTCGTTTAATTGTTGTAGGCAAGGCTTTAGCCTCGATTTTATAAATGAAACAATTTTAGAATAGTCAATTGTTTATTGAATTAAGGTTCAACGGAATAATAATTGAACATAATCTTTTACTTATAATTCAATGCAAATTAAGAGTTATAAATAAAAGTCAGTAATTTGATTAAGTTGAATCATAACTTTTTTTATAAAAGCATGTAATAATTAAAGATTAATTTTTATTTGAAGACTCGACGAAAATAAAACAAGAATCGTATCAGAATCGTTAGCAGCATTACAGCTCTAATACTATTTCATTTTATATTATTTTGTCATGAAATATTCATCACATATTTTTTTTTCTTTAAACTAAATAAATATTATTGAGTAAAAAAAGTAAACTCTATAATTGACATAAGTAACAAATGCTCGATAACTCATTTCGTATAATGCTTTTGTTCTCTTTTTTCGCACCTTAAAAGTAAAACAGAAAAACAAAGAAAGGAAATGAAAAGATTAAAGACAAATAAAAGTAAATGCATTTCTAAGATCGAGCCGCCTTGTACAGTTATTCATTTAACAGTGGAAAGAAGTAGAGTTTAGCGAGGATGAGAGTTCACGGTCATCTCTTCGCGTCAATTTACACTTCTTTTTTTTATTTTCTCCTACTTTCTGGCATCTTTACTCGCGTATCGCGGCGTAAGAACAGCGTCACAAACTTAAACCTAGTTTTCTCTGATTTTTATTTTATTTTATTTTATTTTTTTTTTTTTTGTATTCAAACGCAGTGGATAGAAACAGGATTTATCAAACACTTTATTTGTCTTCGTTTCAAGTGCGCGTTACACTTTTGCAGCATAAAAATCGCCATCTGCGGGGCACTGATTATTTCGCGCACTTGATAATCAGAAGTTAATTATTCGAATACACAAACGAGTTATGTGGGCCGATTAACGATGCGATGTAACATAATAATCAGGTTATTATTATGCTCATTGCGACCAACATATGTACACACACGTTAGCGGCGAAATCACAATATATAAACAGTTAAATTAATTCTACAGAATAGTCGTATGCTAATATTACTATTAAAGGTAATAACAATTGAGTATGATATTTAGTAAAGTGCACGAACAAAGCTTCGCCTTAAAATGTCCTCGTTTTGTTGACAGTACAAAAGAAGAAATTCAAAATTTCGAAATAAAACTTCAGAATGATATTGCGTTACCTTTGCTTCGACTTTTACATAATACGTCGCTGAAAGGATTAACTTTATTTTGATACCGAAAGTAAAAGATTTGGTGGTAGATTTGAATAAAATCGACATTGGCTTGGAATCGAAGTCCCTTGATTCCGTTTGACTTGGATTAGATGGGTATTAATTAATTATTAAATCAAGAACATTTCATCGTGTTCGATTACTTGCAATCAGATTCCAAGCAACTGATTTCTTTTGCTCGTACGAAATTCTATTATGCTAAAAGTCCATTAAAAAAGAAGCCTCGTATCAAAATCGTGCGGCATGTTTGCTTTAATAAATTAAGTACTTGATCGAAGTATAAACCTGTCGATTCTTCCGCTCTTTTAAACTAAATAAATAGAAGATCCTGCAGCCGCTAATCAGGAACGAACGGAAAAGGAATTCGGGAATGGTTGGAGGGTACGGTTCGAACAAACGAATCTATTTTCAATTTTCGTTCTCGGTGATTACAAGCCGAACGCAATTTTTCCATTCCATCTGTCACTTTTTCGCTTTGAATCCAAAATGATTTTCGTTTCATCTTTGCTTTGATCCTTTTTTTCGTCTCTTTTTATCTTCCATTGTCGATTTTTGTTTCCTTAGATAAATTTTGGTGCTTGAAATCGGGTTGTCACGCGAGATTTTAATGAGGCAAGCATAAGGCTACGTGGCCTTATCATTGCCTTGCGAAAAATGTGGCGTCATAACTCGATTTCAGTTGTATACCATTTTACTAAGGTTCTTTTGTAGACGATAAAATCGTGGCCTCGAGTGAGATGAAAGTTGGAGGACGGTTCCAGTTACGTCGAGCTAGGCAAAGCAAACACGAGACGGCTGGTAAGCTCGTCAAAGCTTATCCTGGAGCGCTTGTCGAAGTTCCTCGGTGGCCTTGACCACGTCTTGGACTTGCCTTGCGGCCTCGGGTCGTAAGATGTGTTGTACGCTTGAATTCGAGCGCCTCACGGAATTGCCGCTGCCGAATTTCGGCCGTGGGATTCGCACTCTTTGAACGTCGCTCAGCCAGGATTCCATCTTTGATGTATCTTTCCCTGAAACAAACATTCGTTTATTCATCTCTTTGACATTTGAGGAATATTCGTTCGAAATAGTTTTAATAAAACATTATATTTATTAATGTGCCATAAAAGAATAAAGTGTACTAAAAAATGCAAAAATGTTGCATCTCAAAACATAAGAACAAGAATTGACGTTAGCTGATTAGCAACTACTACTATAGTCGCCATGTTGTTTACGCGCTTCGGCCATTTTGTGGTTTAGTTATCGACTGATTGAACAAGGGTTGTTACGCGAATTCGCGAGTGTTATTATACCGATGTAGTTTAATGTACCATTTTCAATTCTTATGATTGCTGCCTGTTCATGCTGATTTCGTCCCGTCGCTGGTACACGGAGGAAACGAATCGGAAGAAAAAAAAACCAAAGTAGTTGAATCAACGATCGATATCGTTATTTCAACTACCTCGATAATATCGTTTACGATGTTGTTTTCTTAGCGTATGTAACAGGACTTTGAAAAATAAAGTAAGACTAATCGAACGATTAAAATTAATTTTTGGTTATTTTCTATTAACTATATTTCGAATCGGGTCATTAACAAATGAAACATGTATTTTTGTTCACAATTATTCGATCGGTGCAGGTTGCCTCTCAAAAATAACGAGCAGTCTGTAAATAGCAATCGATGGTATAATCATCAAGAGCCAATTACTAATGTAAAACAATCGAAACGGAATTAAAGTAGGAAGAATGTTCAATGATTAATGACTAACGAATATTTATTGACGATGAATTAATGGGGAAATGAGCATTGAAAATGAAAATAAAGTCGTACAATACTTTACTTAATTTATTTGGAGTGTTTACGCGAAGTAATTAATCGTAATAATAAAAAATAATGCTTCATTCTTCAAAGAAAACCAACAAACGTATATTTTCATACATCCATATTATTTTTTTCGTTATTATATCATTTTGTCTGTAAACCCGTTATTATCAACACAAACAAAAGATATCAAGATATAAATTTATCATATTTGAAAATCTACAATTAAAGTCATTAAAATTAAATAATTCATTATTACTTATAACTAATAGTTTTTATCCGTCGTACTAAATTTATCTTCTTTTCTTCATTGTTACATTTTTCCTCGCGTTGTACTAATTTCTAATGCTAAGATACAAACGTCACCGCGATACAATCACCGTGCGCGAGAAATCCGAGAAAGAAATTACCACGCCCGAACGTAATTACTTTGTGTAACAGTGACAATGTGGGTTACGTAGCATTCTCATGAATACATCATTTTTTTATCGTCCAAGCGAATACCGATAGCAAAACAAAAAAAAAATAAAATATAATAAAGCAACGAAAAGACGACGAAACGAAAAGTCGAATAATATCATTTTGTCGAATACAGCGCACTTCGTTTGCATTTTATTCTTCATTTATCCTTATTTTGTCTTCGACTTATTTACATTTTCACTTCCACTTTTTCAACTTTTTTTGTTATTTCACTTTTCCATTATTACGTCAGGTTTTTTTTCATTCCGCATTTAATCGACACTTCATTTAAAGAATAAAATTCCCGGGTAGTTAACAAAATTGAGAAAGTGTCAAGCCATTCTTCCGTTGCTCTTTTCACGTTTTCGGCTTTTTCTTTTTCGTTGACATTTTTCATGTCCTTTTTTTATCCACCACAATAATAAATCAGTTCGTGCGAGTGATATCCGAGTTCCAAACGTAATTAGGAAATGAAGGCGGACAAAAACGCCGATCGATAATCGCAATAGATAATTACGTGCAATTTTTATTTTCAAGCCAGACTTCGGCTTCTTTGACGCGACACGAAAGTTTGCAATCAATAGGATCGATAGTTTCAGTGTGCGCGACACTATGAATGCTACAAAGTATTTTATCACCGTCGCGAAACATTTTAACACGATGCAGTTCGGTAGAAAAATAATATAAAAATAACTTATCTGTCATATATTATTCACCATATCTATGTCGCGCTGTTTGGATCAAATGAAAATTAATGTATGATAAATATTATTTTTATCTTTGTTAAAATTAGCATATAAACTTCTCTTTCACAATTTATTGAGCAAAAGTAGCAAGAAAATAGTTCGAAAAAGGTAATACAAATTATTCACTTTTATAAACATTTCATTACTCTTATACAATGAATATTGATAGAGTTCTCATAAATAAGGACAAATGTGCAGGATGTTGATTTCATTCACGTAGTATCGTGCTACTTGTCTTTTATTAAATAGCAACACTAAATATTGGTGTTATTTTATTAATAACAATATTTTTACTTTTTGTCGTGGTAACTTGAAAATTACGTTAATAATTTACATTTCGCAAAGAAAAATATCGTACGCTGATTCAGTTTGATCGGAATAATATCTACTTTTATGTCATTACCTTTTTCTCAGTGTAAAAATTACTTTCATCAACTATAATTCTAAAAAATTTTAATAAATAAATAAGGAACAGGAATTCGGAAATACGATATAGAATTCGAAATTCGAAACAACACATAATCAGAGATCAAATGTTGCAAGTTTGTGATTTCGGGAGGAGTAAGCATGTCAATTCCGCATAAACTTAAGTTTACGAACAATAGGAATTAAACAATAATAGTCGTGTTTGTTCGAAACATTGTTATGCCGGAATTGCGGAATCGACTGATCGATATTTAGCCGAAATTACAGAATGTTCGACAAGTTTCGACAACGGTCTTAAATTATTGCGGAACGACGTTCGGAAAAAAACTGTTTTTCACTTTACCGAGTAAACAGAATGTTAAACTAATATAACGCGACGTGAAAAAAATTAGACCGAACATTTGAACTCGTTTGTTGCATTTACGTCACTTAAAATTTACTTTGAATGTTTTGTTGTTGTTGCTTGACTTTAAATTGTCTTTAAAAATTGCTCAGTTTTTAGACCAAGCCTAACGTTTTTACGCCAAATTAAATCAAGACATACCCTCGGAATAAAGCCGTTGCAAAATTTAAGCGCGTCCGGAATTGGTCTAACCGCGAGATTAAAATGATTACGTGGGACAACAGCGCTAGTCAATTGCAGCTAAATGAGCGTATCCAACGGAAACGTGTCTCATTGTCTCAATAAGAATAGGTCAAGCCACGTTGGTACTGAAGCAAATCCAATTAGCGTCAGTGAGTGTACCGAATCGATGCTGATTTTACCGGCAAATGGAGTCGACGAAAAAGAAGGCCTCGCAAACCGCGCCGCGTCTACCGTCTCTTTTCGTATTCGCTCTTTTCTACTTGGATCCCAGTTTTTCGCAATGCTTGCGCCATTGCAACTTTTTAGGACGGAAGACTCTTCTCACCGTCCAAACGAATGTAAGACTTTACATTTGAATTATTCCAAAAAATATGATTATTCTAAAAATATCTTGTCACGTGCCAATTTATCTTCGATGGCGTTCAAAAAGTGTCACGGTGAAGTACTCAAATGAGACATGAACATTGTTCTGAGATATATTGATATTTTCAAAGCATATCATGAGCGATTATTGCCAATCATTTAATAATATTAATTTTTTTGCATAGTGCTACAGAACCTCTAATACTATCAAATATGATAAATGTTCGTTTAATTTTATAATCCCAGTGCGTTTTCCTCGTGACGTTTAGAATGGAAAAGTAAAAACGACTTTCCTCCTTTTGCTTTTCACGATCATTTATGAACTTGAACCGACGGGTAACTCAATTAATCACGGTCGATTTCGAAATTTCAATATTTACGGTTATTTATAGGGGAATGCGTCGCGCGATATTGCACATGAGTAGAGTGGCGCTTTTTTTTTCTCTCCCGCACGCAGGAAATTTATCGGCGAGTTTTTTCATCCAAGTTCACTTTTGTTTTCTTCGGCCGTTTATTTCGCTTATTATTTATAACGCCATTATCGGTCTTAGTAATAAGTGACACAAGACATTTTTTATCGCCGCAAAAGGAAGTCTTCGCAGTTCACTTTTCGCGTTTCAAATATTTCTTCTTTTTTATTGTACATTTTATTTTCTTGAATTATTATTTCCATTTTTTAAATGCAAGGGAAAAGCGGTTTATAAACAGACAATAATGGTTTCCAGATACAACATGTTCTACAATTTAATTAAAAAAAATCGTCTACCATTGTTAACTTATTACAATAAAATTTGTGAGAAATTTAAGAAACAAAAATATTTTTGTTAACAAGTTTGTGATGACACAAAAACATAAAAAATGTATTATCCTCATTATGGTTATTTGTGGTATACACAACATATATTTTTGTCTGATTCTTAAAAGAAAAATTATACGCAAAACAAATTATAAAATAATAAACAATACAATATCAATAATTCTAAACATTTTAGCATAGTACAGTAGTATTATAAAAAATAGTAAATTAAAATCTTTTTAATTGCTATAACAATTATAAAATTTCTCTTGAAATTCTTTAAAATATAGTAACTATTTTTCTACCGTAAATCAATAATACCATTATGCGAAACGCATTTGCAAATAAGCTTGTTTTTTGTCATTACACCAATATTGCTTACACTTGAATGTTTTTATAACTAAACCGTTATTTTCTCGGTCGCGTGACTTGAATTGGTTAAAGAAGCCCGCGAAGGTGAATTGACGGATTGAAAAAACGAAGTCAAGTCGGGTGATAGATGGAGGACAATTTGTCGTCGACCGACAATGGCCGATTGATCGTTGTAAGGGCTAGCGAGACTCGATTTCCTGCATCGCGAAAATCAGTCGACGCTTCAGCGCGCGGCGAGAAACCGGTGCCTCGGCCGAGTCAGCCGAACAAACGAGCGCCGCGCGATCGACAATATGTAGGCGAGTGAGCCACTTGGCAAAGCAACCGGTTGTTGTTTAAGTACACGTATCCGCGTGTCGCTCTTTCTTCGCCGCGACGTCGAAATATCTCTTTATCTCGCAACTTCTTTTCTTTTATTTTTCTATTTTTTTTCATCCTCCTCAATCTCACCCTTGTTGTTTTAGTTAAAAACAAACGTCTCTTTACGATTGACCCATGAATTTGCGAGGTTCGTAAATTTCATCTCGACGGTTTATACTTCACTTTGTTCACGTTTTAATGCGCTTTCAAAAATAGTGTTTTTGGCGATTGTGAAGAATAATTATTTTTGCATCGATCCTTGACTAAAGCGAGTCAGAACACTTTTCTTTAAACAAAAACAAAATAATTTTTAGTTTAATTATGAGACTAGTCATAAGTTTTTTTTACATTAGAAAAAAGTAACAATAAACTTACTGTCAATTGAAAGTTTGGAAAGTAAAAAATGATTTAAAATCGTTAAAATTGTATGGAAAAAAGTGAAAAACAATTGCTTGAAAGTTGCGACGAGTCGCCGTAATTATTTACATTATTACCGCAGGTTGGAAACGTTTCATTATACTCGACGGACTTTTAAAGCAGTTTTTTGTCTGACAGTCTGATCCACGCACGACTTGAAATAACTCAATCGTTTTTACCCAATATCGGCCCGAAGAACCGCTCGGACGATTCCGGGACAAAAGTTGGCGGCGTCTTATTACCATACCGGCGTTGGCGAAATACGTGATTCAGATAAATATTAAAGCCGGAATAAAATATGTATCCGGACCGAAGGCAAATAAAAGTATTTTTAAGACGACCGGGCAAATCATGCGCCGCGCTTCGCGACGCAAAAACGGCCGGTCCGCGACGTTTCGCATGTCGAATCTATCGAGAGATTTATGTCCGTCGTTAATGGGCCGCGCATTAAAAGTCGACCGGAATCGCGGACGAATTTGGCCAATGAAACTCGCCGACCGCCCACCGTTTCGGCCCGACTTAGTGACACTGCCGTACATTTTCTATGTACACATTGAAAAAACAACAACAGTTATAAATCACTGTTTCTATTTACACTTTAAACACATATTAACAAATATGAAAACAGAAACCACAAGTAAAATCGTGAGTCAACAATCTTTATAACGAAACACAGTTGAATGACTTTTGTTTTCGCACAAATTCAATAAATGTGTCCCTTCTACCTAAGTGAAAAATTGTAAACGTTCAAAGTAGAATTGTAAACTATTTGCATTCTGAAATAACTCTTACAAATAATTCAAGTATATTTAATTAATTGATTAGTTGGATCATTTGACACAACTTTGCAGAAATATTTGTAATAAAACATTTCATATAATTTTAAATTGTGAGTACAGCCCAAGTTTACAATTTATAATGAAACTTTATCGAACAAAAGAATATTTTTAATAAAAACACAATAACTTTTCACACGGTATAATGATGATATTATTATTATTAATTATAACACTGGCGATCAAAAAATAGTAATAACGACCAAAATTAATTTGTGCTCAAAATTCAGTCGATTAATTTCTAACACCCCTAACGCAATGAAATTTCAAAAGACGTCATGAAAACAATTTGTGTCACTATGTTACTCGGACCCGCCAGAACGGAAAGAGAAGGGAGGGGAAGGGGGGCTTATTATAAATGAAAGCCGCGATGAATAATGGTGCCGTAATACGAGTCGCAGTCGACTGATCGACAAAGTAAATGTGTGTTCTTTAATTGCAAAACATCGAGCACGCCCTGCGATAGATATCGAGTAATGTGCGCCTAAGTCGCTTGCAAGACCCACGCGATGTCAACGCGATCAAGACGTTTCTAACGGACCTGGCTGTTCGATCGTCGATGCTCGATCGTTTTAATTTTATTTATCATTTGATTGTTTGGTGCAACGGCCGAGTCGTTTCGACGTACTGTTGATGTATTTATGAACCCTCCGCCGAATCGGATCACAGTTCGCCAGCTGATTATAAATTGATCTATTGCTTAAATCGGCTCGTTAGTTACGAGTTATTAGTCGTTACTGTAAAAGGGAATAATCTGCTTCCAAATGACGTAGCTACGATTTGATTTAGCTGTGTGTATTTGCGTTGTTTATGAGTTATTATTCATGATTTATTCCGTCAGCCAATTGAAGCGATTAATTGTGAATTTGTCGTAAGTTTTCGAGTCTGTTGTATTTCAACGTCGAGTTATTTTCAATTGTCGAAGTAATATGATTCAGAAGAGTATTTTAAATCTTTATTGAATGATTAATGAATTATTTATTGTTTCATGTATCGACGACAAGTGATTGTAATTTATGATTATACTTTTGATTCATGAGAATTCTTAATTTGCAAATTCATAGCTGCTTTAATTTTCGGATTATAGACCGTTTATATAAAAATAATGAAATGTTAGAATAAACAATTTCATAATTATAAATATTAATTTGCAATTTATTATCAGACGTTCTCGTGCTATATTGATACGAATTCTAATTATAGCATAATAATATAAAGTTACATCGCAAATCACGATCACGTCACATAAAGTTATTTACAAATCGTCGATAAATCAAGTAGCGAATTACATAATTCAATGTAAATGTCTTTTTTATACATTTATTGAGCAATTATATATTATATAATACATTAATCAAAATTTTACATAATTGTGCTCGTTAAATTTCCGTAATCAAGTCTGAGCTTCTAATTAACAGTTAGTTATTAACATTACAATGTATTTAAATCATTTCGCGGAATCACAATTCAAAAATAATTAGTCCAAAGTACTTACGCAGATTTTTATGTAAAAATTAACGTTTCCAATCTGCTTCAATTTCCATTTACTATGGTTTACCTCGCAAGGCGACATGACGGTGAAATGATAAAAGACACTCGATTACGTCGAAACAAAAGATACAACTATTGAGTCAGCAGTAATTATTGCTTAAACAAAAAGTTCGACTATTAACCAACGGTACGATGTTGGATTTTTCAGCAACCGGATTATCTCATAATCGTTGCACAACGCACGAGAAAACTGATTTTCAGAAGAAATGTTATTGAATTCGAAGTTTCGACCGAATTGGGGTCGCGAAAATAGGCGAACTTGTACTTATAGGCGGTACTTAAAAAAAAGTATGCAATCTTCACTTGGCCCAAGTTAATATTTATTTTGGTATGCGTATTTAAAATAAAAAATGGCATTTCAAAGAATAAGTATTATCTTTTTTTGTCTCTGCTTTGTGTTCAATTTTCCAATAGTTGAATTTTTTGATAAATACATTAAAAATAATAAAGTATAGTTAAAGGACACAGAAACGTCACATTCTGATTTACAAATTCACACCAGTACACTTTTCAATGACATTTCCGTAATTAAAAATAAAATTTCCATTCAAAAATGCTGTCGTTTTCAGAAAGTCTCATGCTTCGGTAAGAATGATTTGAACCATTTAAAGGTCGCACGTGTCTCATCCATTTCCGCCCGTCTGGTCGTCATCGAGTTATGCAAATCAAAAGTGACGGCTCGTGTAAATCTTTTCACTCGAGACTTTCTTCGTCAATTACAAAACGATGCTCTGTTTCGTTATGTAAACTTGATTAGAGTCAAGTTGCGTTCTTTGTGAAAAGTTGCAGGAAGCAAGCGATATGTTTTTGCGAAAAGAAATGTCAAACGAAGTGTGTTCGTTGTCTGCCGAGTAATTAAGGAACACTGCAAAAAGTCTGGCAAAATCGTCGCGGAAATACGTTAGTCGATTGAGACGACTGAAAAGGTCTAACGAATTTAGCGAGATATCGATACGTGAGTACAAATAAAAATTGAAAACATTAAATTTCATTTTTCATGAATCTTCAAAATTATACGATTCGTTTTAATGAAGTTTAATGATAATGCACGTAAGATTATTTTACGAATTGAAGAGACGCGAGAATTAAATTTGACGTAATTGATCGCATGATTGACTATGCTGTGTGGTAAATATACACAATTACTGTTGTTATTTACAAATTACTTAAAATGTTTTTCCCGAAGAGTATCATTGAGCGAAATTATTAGCGTTTACCGTAATTTCTTACAGCCTTGTAGGTAATTTCACGTTAAAATGTGGCAATTTCACACACTTCGAAATGCGTGCAATAATTTTTTCCATTGCGAAAATACACACGAACTCAGAAACAATCTTTAATATTAATCTTCATATAATCAAAACGACGAATTACAACGTAATTAACCAAAAGAATCTTAATGAACAAAAAACACCAATTGTTTCCTCGCAGGCTTAATACATCTCCCGCACAATACCGACAACCGCATTCGTACTCGCAAATGATTTCCCGCGCGAATCCACTTAAACAAACCAAACGATCTGTCTTCGATTCCAAAGAACTTTGCTTTATTCGAATCAAAATTTCGCGAATATTCGCGGGCCGATCTCATGGCCGAACAGCGCGCAAACCGTATCGATATATTTTTTCTTTTTTTTTATCCCACGAACACGAACGAGACGTCATCAATAACATCCGAAATCATCCAGCCAACTTCCTGCACTTAACCCGACGTTGTCCGAAAACTTTCTACTTTCTCACGCGGGCCCACATGCGCCGACGCCGGAAAAAGTCGGCGCGACGAGAACTAACACTTGGCCGGGTCGCAGTAAAGGAAGAAGAAGAAAAAGAAAAAGGAGAAGAGAAAAAAAGTGCAATGAAAAGGAGAGGACGATAAAAACGCGGGGGAGGGGGGGTGGAAGATTGATCGGGAGCGAAACGTCGAGTGTAATAAAAGTTGCTGGTGAAGTAACTCGGTGAAGATGCTTACTAGGATACGTCGAACGAGAGCGCTCGTAAAATCGAGGTCGAAGTAGAAATCGAAGTTGGGGTTGGAGGCCAAGTTGGAGCCGGTTGGTAAAGTGTCTGGACGCTGGCGCGCGATCGTTGGCACCGCACGACTGATTCGTGCGCGGCCGAGCCGCCGCTCTCGAAGTGCGGAGTAACGGGCCGCGTGGTGGGGGCCCCGGGGGGCCCCCGGTGCTCAGGGCCCACGAGCGCCTCGCGAAAGCCCGACCCACAAAAAAAACGAACGACGTCGCGCGAAAAAATCGCGGCGAAAATCGCGCGCGGCATCGGGGTCGCGGGCCCGAGCAGGGGAGGCCCAACGAGATCAGGAAGGAGGAAAGAGGATCGCACCGTTGCCAAGTTGCCGCTCGAGCGGCAACACTCGTTAGACGCTATAAGTGCGTGTGAAATTACCGCTCGCCACTTTCGACGGAAGACGCGCGAAATGCTGACCGAATAACCACGAGTGCTAGATGCGGCGCGGGGAATCACGCGGTGGGAAAGACTTTGCTCCAAAAAGTCAGACGGATGTGTCTTATTACTAGACGGTGACTCGGAGTAAGATCGTATATTTGAAAGTATTACTGTTTTTTAATTGTTTTCATGTCATAGAATGTCATGTCTCTCAATAGTAGATTATTATAATTTCTCTAGGTGTAAAACTCAGTCTCTGAATGTAAGACTTTTAAATTAACTTATACCATTGGCGTCTTAAAAACCATCTTGTTTTATTCTCAGAAAAAATTCTTTAATTAAGAATGAAAAAATACCGTTTTCTACCTCAGCTTATCTTCTTGAATTTGAATTCTAAAATCTTTACTTAAACATTAATTAGACTGAAAGTGCAAGAAAAAACGATCTTGAGATTATTTTGAACTCACGAAATCAATTAATTCAACGATTTCATTCACAGCTATTACAATTCAAATATTATTTTCAGAATTCAAGATTAATTTTAATGCGTTCGAAAAAGCAATCAAACTAACCCTGATCTGTTATTCATATTCAATTTGAGCTCGCGAATTTAAATTTTGATCTGAATATAAAATAAACGCAAACTGAATACAAAAGCAAGAACAAAAAGAAAAGGAAAAATAACCAGTTAGTAAATCCCGAGTCAGCGTATTGTGATAAAACTTGAGCGAGAGAATAAAATAATATTTAATTTTTTTATTTCACTGTGCAAAATGTAAATATCCGGCTTAAGGTCCACGCACCGTTTTCTTCCTAGTCTTTGAGACGTCACGTGTGGCCTTTGACCGTGACTCACCATTGTCAAGAGGCATCCGATGACACACTCCGCGCGACTAATATTACTTTTTATCCTTATTTTCGTATTCCTTTGCGTATCAAATTATCAAATTGAATCCAATGAATCTTAAAGCGGACCACATTAAAGGAATATTAGATTTATAAATATCGCGTTACGGCATCAGCCATGAGTCTATTTTGCATGACAATGGGAACGAAATGAATTTTTCATTCAGCTCTATTCAAACATTTTTATTAAACATTTTTTGTACACGCAGAAATAAACGAAAAAATCCGCTAAACACGACCGCCGTATTCGCAATCGAATTCTTCGCGAACGCCGATTCCGCACGGTTCGGTATAAAAGCCAATATTAATTTTGTTATAACAATCACTGCCGTTAAAAACTCATGTTGATTGATCGAAAATGTAATTCAGCACTTTTTTATCGATGCGAGTGTATTTTAAATTTGTTTTATCAAGAAATAATTTCTTCGAAATGCTAATTTTTCAGGTATTTTGCGATGTTTATTAAATGCAAGTAAAGTTTATAAATGTTTATATTTTGTGCAAGTATTTGTAACTCTACTTCCGTCGAGTATATTGTTTATCTCAGTTCATTATTCCTTTGATTCAGCGTCTTCATTACGGTGAAAGAAACGAAATGTGATTATATTCTTGCACTCCGATGTGTCGAGCGGCATTAACACTTGCTGGAATTTAAATGAAACGATACAATGACGTGTTAACAATACCAACGAAAACACGTTGCGTTAATGCAGTGACGTGTGTATACGAGCACGACATTATATATCAACAACGTAAGAAGTGCGGAATTACGAGTAACGAGGGCAAACACTGTTCCGTCGTTTGCCGGCGATTGTTTTGCGCAATTGCGTGTACATTTTTCACGCAAACCGGTCGAATCAATCGTTGAACCCGCGCTACGTAAATGGCAAACGGAAATAAATTACGTGTCCGCATCTTGCCACGCGGAACGAAATCGTTTGATCGATAATTATCTGACGAGGAGGAAAGGGGGGCAGAGAAAGAGGATCTTAACCGACAACTTTCAATATAACACTAATAAAATTGTGGGAAATTGTAGAATTAGTGAATAACTTCGAGGACGTTACATCAGTAAAACTTGATAGATTAAACCTGTCTTTGTTATTGCATAATGTTTAGGAAATAAAAAATTGGGATCAATAATTGTCTGGTAATTGTTTTCAAAGACTTAATTGTTTCATCTATGATGACATCGATAAAAATATATTACACCAACTATCACTTTCGTATTAAAGTTGTTCCAGACATGAAAAAAGTCAACAATAGAAAAATGAGGGCATACATGTGGTTGAAAGTTCAACTACGCGTAATATATTTTTGAAATAAGTTATACATATTTAATATTTTAATTCCAATTGGAAACATTAAGTAATAACAAAATTTAAATAATTTAAAATATTTAATAATTTTAAAATATTTCTCATAATTCAAATCCATCTCAGTGAATGTCGACAATTACCACTTAACAATCACATAACTTTATCAGTACGATAACAAAAAAATCCAACCATGACGATTAAAATATATCCCGTTTCCGTTAAAAACCAACGATCCCAACGCCGGGTGAAAAAGAGAAGCGAAGCACAATTGCGATCGAAACGTATCAATTAATTTTCCGCGCAATAGCCTCAACACGAGCCAGTACGATCGATCGATCCATTAAAAGATAAGGTGCAAAAGGGGAAAAGCAATTGATCGGGGTGGCATTAAATTCGCGTCAAATCGACAATAAATTTGCCGGCGCGGGAAGTGCAAGGGAAACGTGCGAGCGCCAAGCTCGCGGTCATCGTTCGCCGCGGAAGATTTGCTGCCGAAGGTCCGCGGACTTTCTCGGCTCGGTGCCCTTTATCTTGACGAACAAGGCGAATAGGCGGGAGGGGAAAAAAAACAACGCGCCTGGCGATTCCGTTTGCCTCTATTTTCGATCGACGGCTGCGAATCATATTTGTCGGTAACTGTACTTTATGGCGCGAGTTCGAGCAGAGCGCGAAAGAATCGCCGGCCTAACGGCACATCAGGTCAGACAGCCGTTACCGCCAAACACAAGAATTGCATCAGCTTGCTCGAAAACGGCAGACTCCGCGGGAGACCGTCTGACCTGAGGCTGGCCGCAACCTCGAGGCCACGGCTGCACGCCAATTACGGCAATTTATTCACCCGGCGTACGAGTCGCGCGAAACGTGTAAAAACGAGCGAAGAAAAAAGGAAAGGTCGCGCGACACGCTGATTTGGACCGTCCATTTCGTTTGGATTGTGGTCGGAATAAACGTTCTCTTATTTGTGGAACAATTGCGCACAGTGCGAGAATAGTTCTATCAGGTTTTTTCCTTTTTTTTTT
>JABFOV010000056.1:0-23086 GCA_022817685.1 Aradophagus sp. ZL-2020 | reverse complement strand
TCGCGCGACACGCTGATTTGGACCGTCCATTTCGTTTGGATTGTGGTCGGAATAAACGTTCTCTTATTTGTGGAACAATTGCGCACAGTGCGAGAATAGTTCTATCAGGTTTTTTCCTTTTTTTTTTTAATTCATAGTTATTGAAAGTACCGTCTCAATTATGATATATATATATATTATTATAAATTAACCTTCACTTACACACATTCTACAATTCTATATAATTAACTACATTATAATCTGAAAAAATTTAACTTTTCACAACTCATTAGTCCGAAATTGCACTTATTATCGCAACGTGAATGTAGTTATTTTTCAATTTATACAGTGCGTCAATCCATTCCCAACGTATAAAAAAGGGCCTTTACATGCCACCGGTATAAGACATTCTAATACAACTTTAATACCCGGCAATCTCGACAATAATGCGTGGCAAAAACAAACATTATTGTTCTACCGGTGGCCATTAATGTTTTGCAACTCTTTTTCACAAGAACCGTGATATTGGTTCGAGGCCGCGACTATTTGACACTCGCGGAAATACATGCACCGACTAATCGAACTCCGCTCTTACGTCACTCTCGAATCAATAAGCCACACATCTTACGACAGAACAGACAGTTTTGCTCTAACAAAGGTCTAATTCCTCCAACGTATTTGATTAGACAATGGCTCAAGGAAAACGCGAACGAAAAACCTTTTTGTCGTCGATCAATTAATCAAATATCGCTTTGAAAACGTTCGGTAAGAAAAACGCGACAAAAAGGACTTTTAATTAATAATCGAACCCGCACTTTTTAACAATTTTAATACTATTGAATATGAAAAAACGACGGTCGCTTTTTATTCAATAACGATTTCTATACAATAGCACCATTCGAAATTTTGAATAACAGACGATCGTTTTGACCGAAATCTCCTGCCGATGTTTATCAATCATCGATAATCAATAACCGGTCGTCATCCATCTCTTTTGATTATCGATCTTTGCATGGAGACCTTAGTATCACGTCGATCACATTTCGACTATCATTTCCTATTCATTACTTCTCATTCAGCGATATAAGCTGACCAATTCTGTACGTCGACATTTCGATCAGGCGCATTCCAAAGTGCCAATCTCGAGCCCACGTCTTATCAGATCAGTCCGGCTTAGAAAGCGAAATTCGAAAGATTTAGATAATTGTGCAACGCGAATTCAAAAAGTATCAGATACATTATCCACCGTACAGCCAGCATTGCCGTAACGCAGATTAGAATCCGATACGGCGTTGGTCTGGAAGTATCGTGGAAACCAAGTCTTAGAGCTTACCCGGCGGCTAATGAGTGAATAGACCATTGGAGAGAAAGTCGACGCTGTCTCCTCGGCCGCTTGGGTTACGATTCGATGAGTCATCGCAAGATGTGCCTGAAAACCTGAATAAAGTGACCGTGCCCAAACGAGGACGACGACGATCGACCAGTCTTATTGTGAAAGGCTTGATGCGCGATTTTATGGCATTATGGTCAGGGTTGTCTGGATCGGTTTGTAACACTGCGCCGAGACCATAACTGTCGTGCTTTGACGTGGAATCTAGGGTGAAAAATTTGGAGTATGAATTACATGCATAAAGTTGCTCGAAAGCGGCGAAATGGGATAGAACGTGTAGATCCGGACATTGAAATGTGATGTTTCAGGGAGATAAACTGAAAAGTTTGGATTAAACGTTGGAAAACTATTCTTATCCGACGTCCAATCAGACGATGGTACGTTAGTTTCATTCGATGGAGTGGGGAAAGATGTCACTGTTAGATTTCGTTGTGGAATCGAAAGTCAGAAAGTCAAATGGTTAATTTTGAGATTGATGGTACAAATTGACGGTTAATAAATGAAAAGTTTTGAACGTTGTGAACGATACTGTGCGTTTCTTTACAAACGATTAAATTTTTTACATTATACATTTATTATAATGGTGGACAAATGAAAGGCTATTCCTTTTTCATATTTTTATGGTAAATCGTACATAAAGAAGAACAAGGTTTCGTTGAGATACCACAAAAAGAATTTCCTTGAAAACTTATTAGGAGAAGAAAAATTCATTGAGTGAATAAACTTATATTTCTGAATATTAATAGTTTTTTTTAACATTTAATTAAAAAGAACTTGTATTACTCCAATATAACTTACGTTAGTTATTCAAGTAAATGCTGGATTCATATAAATTGAGATAATTGTAGCATAAATGGTGTAATAGTCATATAACATTATTTTTTGTGATCTATTATATATATTAAATGAATTCCTGCATAAGTTAAATAACTTAGATTTTATAACAAATTTAATAACAAAAAGTCTTTTCTTCGATAACAAATGTTAAAAATAAATATTCAGAATCAGATTGAACATTGTTAGATCTACAAAGTCAAAATTCACAGATTCTACATATATTTTAAGCCATACTTATATGAATACATATAAATTATTGTAATATTCAAAATAATTTAGTTACACGAAAAAGAGCAAAAAATTTTTTGCTCGTATACGCATCTTTTAAAGTTTTTCTTATAAAAACACCAATATAAATGTACTGAATAATGAAATAGAAAATTTTAAATTTATGATAAACTTCATATCACAAGTTTAGAACGAATCCCAGAAATCACATTGAGAAAAACAAATAATAAAAGTTAAACAGTAAACTTTAAATTTCAATGGTAATAAAATCATCACGATTTCATCGCTTGAACAATTTCACTATTTGCTTTTCTCACTGTTTACAAAATATATTATAAAACATTACCCTTCCAATACCCGAATCTATTAAGAAAATTCACCGAACCCTTTCTCCAGCCACCGAAACGTGTACGTTTGACAAACATAGAATTAACACAAGTTATACAAACTTCCCACGAATGTTGCGTCAAAGTAAAAGGCCCAAGACAAACTATCCATCAGAACAGAGAATCATCTAAAGAAGCGAAATCTGCGGATGTGTGAAATGGGACTGTTTTGTTTGTTTTAACCCGGGGGTCGACCCGTAGGAGAACGACGGAGTTTGCGATGGTAGCGACGCCGAGATGATCGGTAACGGGAGGAGAGGAGACAGGGATCGCGATCGCGATACCGAGGAAGACGAGGACGATGGCGGCAGGGAGGACGGAGGCTCGGAGGGTGGAGGTGGGGGAGGTTTTGGTGCTTGGCGGTCCCACCTTCTGGGTGGCCTAACGCAGCGCGTCAAATCCTGGTACTGGGGCGCCAGGCCCCTCGTAAGTTTCCACGCTCACTTTCTAATAACTACCAGCGTAACCACCCGTCCACCACTTGTCTCTCTTTTACATAATTCTCTCTGTCTGTACATCTGTCTGTTTCATTCTAATCTGTCCATCTGTCTCACAGTTTGCCAACACATTTTTGTCAATAACTGAATCAATCCTTCCGCCGCTCTCGTGCAACGACACATTAAATCAAGCACCCTGTACTTGCATCCCTTGACTTTCGGGACCGGCCTTGGGTCCGCATCACTCAACGCTTCTATCGACTTCGACACTCACAACGTGGGCTCCACAAAAGCTCCCACTGATCACACACCGTTCTTTCTGTCCGTCAAGGTGTCCCGCAGTTGGCAGCGCACAATTACGGGACACCCTTCTCTATCTTCATATCCACTCCTCTTCATTCCGATACGATCGCGCACGTCCACCAAAGCACCAAACAAACACTAATGCAATTGTCCGAACTAACGCGCTTTCCCTCGTCTTAGCCTTGTTTCCGAACGGCTGGATCACTGCGATGCCAAGAAACACATTTGTCTACAATAAACATATTATTCGAGTACATTTTGTTAATACTATACTGAAAAAGAAGTTTTCGGAAAACAACTTCAAAATAAGTATTCGGCAATTTTGAACTACTCATTATACTGTAAAAAGTAGTTTGAAATTGTTAAACTCATTATTTTAATTATCTTTCAAGAGATTTCTGGTTATAATGACTTAAAGTTGAGTTAATGCAACTACAATGACGAAAAATTTTTTCAGTGTAGTATCGGCGTATCGGCACTTCGTGATTATCGTATTTGGAAACGAGACGATTGGCAATTGCTAACGACATTCGAACCCTCGTTTGGTTTCGGAATCAAGTTTTGACAGATCTGGAACGCGCTGAGAAATGATATGGTTGAATCAACAAGAATAATGTGTTTGTGAAATTTAAGCTCAAGTTTGTTGAACAAAATTTTATGTTCAATTTACAAAGTTTGTTCGGTTTATTTGCTCGAAGAAATATTAAATCTTTTGTAATTAATGTTACTTAAAATAAGCAATAGTTTGTAGGTAGTCAATTGTATCAATGTAAACTCAGTAATAAATATGTAATACAGTGGTAAGATTGTGAAAATTTGATAGTAAATTTTATATTAGTATATTAAAGTTTAGTAAACTTTTTAGAACGCAAAATTTACAGGCAATGTTGTGTAAGTGAATTGAGATCATTCCTTATAAACATGATGCTTACATTTTAATTTAAATTTTAAAATTCCCATAAAGACTCTAACTTTACAAGTGTTTATCATTTATATTAAATCTTTGCAATGCTGCAAAACACTTTAAAGTTTCATTGAGTAGTTGTACCACTTCTTTCAACATTCCATCTAAATTCTCCATCCACGTGTCAAGATCTGTCTAAATAAAACAAAGTTAATCGCAATTCAATGTATAAGCCGAAGAACTAAATGTTAAATAAACTTTCAAGACACGCGACAGCTTAAATGCACCTCAAACTTATAACGCATTCAATTTCACGTCTTCGGCTTACTTGAAAACTACGATACAAATTTCCTAACACTTAAATAATAGATCTGTCATGAAAATTCTTCGCGAAACCATAAACCAGAACGAAAGTCAAGTCAATGGCCAAGTTTGCGACCGAAAAACGTAACGTAAGGTAAAAATCCACTCGATTAGAAGATCTCTACCCGGAACGGCAAAACCCACTTCTTGGTCCAAATCGTCGGCGCTCATTACCGGGAAAAAAACGTTTCGAGTTAGACGAGAAGTGGCATCTGCAGTGATCCATGTCGAACGGTAACAATCGGGCAAGTAAAGCAACAGGTAAAAAACGTTAAACGAGTTGCAAGTTGGAGCCAGAATGAAAAAACAAGCTTGTAACTCGGTTCCGTGATTCGACAACGGGATACGATTGAAAACCGTAGACACGGACTGGACAGACGACGCTTGCGATCATGAACCGAGAACGACCGATGATGTAGATGATCGTTACGAAGACGGCGCTCGTCACTCGCACGGATTAATAATCACAGTGGCTAAAATTGGCATGAACATGTAGATAGAAGTTAACTCTATTGTCAAAAGCCAGCGCTCTAGAATTAGCGATAGCAGGTAGCAGCGTGTTTTAGGTGTTTGTGTTTCTTAGATGTAATCCTGATGCACATGCTCTATTTTTGCATTGTTTATATCTATATTATATGCCGTATATACATATGATCAGGGGAAACAATCTTGAGAAAACGGGTGTAGTAGTCGAGATTACACTGTAAAGCAGGTGTCTCGTTTTAAGATATGTTTTTAACAAATGTGAGGCATTAAAAATGTCACATTTATTAGTAACTTGAAATAACTGTGCTTTTTAAAATGTCGAAAATATCTTAAAATAAGTCACTTGTTTTTTTAGTGTATTTGAATTGATGTTCAACATTTTTTTTGAAGCTTGTAAAAAAACAATAAATGATTTTTTATTATAAATTCCATTTTTTATGTAAAATTTATTAAATTCTCTAACTCTTTGCTATATTAAAAGTTTTAATTACAAATACTTTCGAGCACTTCTATTGTGTTAACTGTGAAAATAGTATTTTATTTTTTTTTTTTATTTTTTTTTTATTTTAGAACTGAGAAAATAATGAAAATTAACTCAATGTTACTTGACTTTTACACTGTAGAAATATTTCTACAAAATATTTTCCATGTCTGTAAGTTTCGTATGTATATATAATATACTATACATATAAATGTCTGTCACTTTTGAAGCACGTAACAAATTAGATATTTGTCTTGGCATGCACTATTTCAACCAAAATCACATCCACCTAACCATAATACATTACATTATGGAACTGTTTCCCGGAAAATTATTTTCATCTAACAAAATTTAACATTTTGTCCTGACCTTATTCAAAAACTAGTCGTAAATATCTTATAGAACAGTTTTATATGTGAAAATTTGTGTGACAATAACATAAATCTCGTAAAATTCCACAAAATATTTTATATAACTTGTTGTACACAGTATGTTGTGGAATTTTATAACATTTATTAATAATTATTATTGAAAATAACTGAAATTAATCGTAATTCTGCATTATAAAAAATTTATTAATACTATTATTTTTATTACCATTGCTATAATGGACAAACTTTTTTTCTGTGAATAATAAAAATACTCATTCGGGGGGTTGAAATTATTAATAAAAAATCATATTAAAATTTAAAATTACAGTATCTCCTGAAATATAATAAGTATTTGTGTTAAACTTGACGATGTTTTTTTGACAGTAATATTATCAAGCTATTATACCAAAATTATTAAAATAATTATATTACACATTAAAAAAAAGAATAAAAAGCACTTGAAAAATATTAATTGAATAATATAACGTTAGCTAAATATATCATTTTTTTTTTTGTTGAAAAATGTTCCCAAAACTTCAGTCCAAAAAATAGAGTTTATTGAAAGTAATTATCTTATTATCACAAAATTAACAAAGCAACCGAAAGTGACCGTAATAAATGCATAAACGTAGGTCATATAACGTCGTCTGGGTAGAAAAAAAAAAGACACATTTTTTTTTCCGGCAGTTTCACTGCCTATCGAAACCGAAATAAACGAAACAAGTCTTAATTAAGCCGGCTTTCAAGTTCAACGACCGAAACGTCTCATATTTTGTACTACATGAGAAATTTTGGTTTCTCAAAGAAATGACGCGAATCGATGGTACTTAACCGAACATAATAGAAGCAGTCCACCTTTTTGATGTGGAATGTTTTGCAACACACAAAACGACATCCAATTTAATATTCGTAAGAGATTTTCACTTACCTCATTCAGAAAATTTCAAGAAAGATATTTGGTGAAGAATATATATAAAATATTAACCTACATTTCTGAAATAAATATATAATGCTTATATAAAACAGTTATACTTCCAAAAATTGAAGGAGAAAAAAGACGTTAAAATTGTTAAATTCTACTGTATTATAAAAACACAAAGGTAAAGCTTTTTTTTCTCTTATAAGACCATTCACCTTAATTCTCAGTAAAAAAAAAGCTATAAAGTGATCAAAGATGTTTTTATTGCAGTTAAAAAATTACATTAATAATACCTTTTAGATCTAATTTGCTGAAATTTACAAGAAAATAAATCTCATTTTCTTGTTTATATAAAAAAATTGATTTACGTTCTAAATATATAATTTACTGGAATCATATATTTATCTAAATTAATATAGTGAAAATTTGTTATTTCAATAATTACAAATCAATTTTTTCTTCAATTATAATACAAATGCTTTTGCACTTCTACAACAAACTAAGATTTTTTTTTGTCATTGATAATCTTTACAGAACAATGTTCGTAAATTAATAATTTTGCCTCACCAAGCTAAACTAATTTTGATACGTTTTTTTGCAAATTTTTTGCTTCTGAATGTTTTTCGTGTACTAGTTATGCAAACACCAATCATATTCCGAGCACCTGCTTTCTATATTTTATATACTGAAGATAAAAAGCGAGAAGGATAAAAATCTGATTTTTCACGTAAGATATTGAAAGATCAGTCTTGGCAGAGAAGAAATATGTAAAAGCACTGCAAAAGTTTTGGACATAATAAATTGTTTAACGTTGCTTGCGTCGCAAGAGCGCGCGTGAAAAATCTTGTTCAACTTGGCAAAAATTTCCCCCAGCACTTTCTTGAATTATGTTTATATATTGTTTGCATAAACTGTGATGTTGCGTATTTAGATTAAAACACGAGATAGCGACATCGTCTTGCAATCAATTTTGATACAAATTGCTTAGCGCTGATAAATCTCCGGGGTTAATATCAAAGTTGTCAAATCAATTCCAAGTAATCAACTGTCTCAAACATTCTAAACTGCATTCATAAAACAATTTTACATAGAAACAGCGATTTCATTGAAAATTAATGGTCTCGATAAACTGTCGTTGAAAAATCAAATTATGAAACACGTTTTTCATTATTAGCATTGCATCGACTTTTTTCGTCTACTTCATTTTTCGCACAGCACCGATACTCTTTTCCCCTTACACTTTTGCATGTCTTTTTAATAATATTATTATCGACCTTAATATTTGAAGCGATGCAAAATTGGACTTTCGGGCATGGATACAACCTTGTACAACGTTAAACTAATGGTCACATTACACGCTCATGTACATACATGTCTCGGCTTTTTTTTTATTTACGGATTTCGCTGGATTGAGCATTGCTGAACCATTAGATGAACCTTTTTAAAACGATTAACACAGAAATCTCGAATGCTAAAACTTTCGAAGCATAACAAAGCCTTCTACCTGTAATAAACTAGACCCAATTTAATAATTAGAAATAAATGTTATACAACTTACAATCATTGTCCATTTATCTTGTTAACAAAATAGAGTAGATGCAAATTCAGACAGCAAATGTTTAAATAAAACGAATAAATAAAAAAAAAGTAGTGTCTCTGAAGTTTGAGTTAATAATCGATGCAAAGAAAAGGGAAAAGGATAAATAGATGTAGAAAAATGAAACGGGCCGAAGTCGACGAAATTGTTTGTAAAGACGATTGGCAAAGAGAAAAGAGAAAAATATGGGCAATGTCATAAAAGGCGACAAGAAGGTGTACCGGCCGTTTCAGGAACTAGCGCACAAACTGTCACGCAGCTTCGATATGCAGGAGGCCCAGTTGCTGGAGGAGAGCGGCTGTTCCGGAAGCGGCACCAGCGGCGGCGGCAGCGGCGCTTCCGGCGGCATACCGCGCCGGCACCACAGCGCCCAGCGATTGGCCAGGGGCGACCAAATCGCCGACAGGAGGGACGAGGATGCGGCCTTGGTGGTCCCGGACCATCAGGGCAATCTCAGAATCACCGTCAAAAAGACCAAACCGATATTGGGCATTGCCATAGAAGGCGGCGCCAACACGAAACATCCACTGCCCAGGATCATCAATATTCATGTAAGAACATTCAACGTTTCTTTCTTCTTTTTTTTTTATAATCTTTTTCGTCCATTTATTTATTTCATAACTGTTTTTTGTTTTGTATCATTTTTGTTTTTTGTTACCTTTTTTTTAAGAGCATTTTATTCATAGTAATGTTCGTCAAAGGTCATTTCCCATAAAATGACGTCCAGGGGTGCGACTCTGACTCGCCTTTTACCGAAGACGTAATTATATAAAAGGGTGTAATTATGCTAAATAATACGTCGCCGCGTGAATCGAATTTTCGAGAAAGTCGCGGTAATTAGCTCAAATGACGAAGCAACGGAACTGATGTCCGTTGTGCTGCGGTCGTGCGTTTCCGACTTTTACGCCATGCGTTACTGGACTTTTTTGTGTGTATTTTATTAGTGATTAAATATCGAGTTGTTGCAAGAGTTTCAGGCATTTTGGATTTTGTGGTTTTGAAAGTTTAGAGAAAATATTTGGTATAAAATAACGATTTTACACTCAAAGAAATAATTTAACAATTTTAAATATATTTATTCATTGAAAAAAAAAAAAAAACATCTTACACATAATAGTTTTATTTGAAATAATAAATTAATAAAAATTTTTATTTCGTATTTAAATGATCAAGCATATAATAGTTTTTACTTAATGATGATAAAATCTCAAATAAAATTGTAGGAAGTCATTTAAATGAATAAGAAAGAATGTAATTTTTGATGACAAATTTTATCGTGCGCGCAATATTAGAAGGTCGGAGGAAAAAATTAACATTAAAAAAATTTTGTTTTAATTTTCATTTATTCTATTTCACATACATTATACATTAGATATTTCATATAATAGAAATTTCATATTACAGAAATTGATATTTTTATATATTAAAAAATAAAGATTATAAACTTTAAAACAAAAGTAATAGTACTACTTGCACCAGCATTTACGTCTCGGTCGACTTTTTTTAATAATTGTTAATGAATTTAAAAAAGAACATTTATAAAATCATCAATTTCAAACATTTTATTTAAGCTTTTAAATTGAATACTTACACGATTATTCAATGATACTGTATGTAAAAAGTGCAGTAGTTCTTTGTCTCGCTTATTGTGTTTATATTGAAGGGCCTAAATGAAGTATATACCTGCTTCGAATTAATGACCTAAAAACTTTTCTATTTTATAATCAGTTGACCGATATCCATCGGGATGGTCGGTTCGCGTCGGGCTTTACTATGTGTTTGTAATGTGTGTGCGTGTTCGATAGTTTTCTTTTCTTTTTCTTTTTCGGTAGTGCGCGTAGTGCAATAGTTGTTGCTTATGCACACTTTGTAAGTTTGGCTATTTTTATATACTTTTTAAAATTGTTTAACTAATTTAAACTGTACAAAAAATTCTTTAGAAATACTCTTAATTTATTTATATCAAAAACACGTAATTGCAGTTAGGAATTAAAATTAAAAAATATAAAAACATTGCCTAATTTAATGGCATTTTAAGTTTTTAAGCAAACTGTTTTGACTTTTATTCAGATAGAGTTGTTTTCTTAGCATAAAAATGTAATTCAAACTCAAATTTCATGTAACAAATTAGAATTTTAAAAATAAAATTTTTATATTTAAATTTAAAATTTCTAATTTGTTAGGTTTTCATTCTTTGTCATCATTAATCTATTTAAATGTTTTACATTAATTTTTGTTAAAAAATAATAATAATCAATTAGTTATTGTTATAAAATGCTTTCTTTTCCTCGCATTTTCGACATTACAATTTTAAACAACCGAATTTCGAAATAAATCATATTAACTCAATACCGCCGATGTTATTGCGACACCGAAAGCACATTCAAAATATTAACAATGTGTGAGGTATTCGGCGGAGCTAATTTAATTATTTGCGTTTGGTTAATTTGCTTTTGATTCATGCGACAGATATGAATTTGTAAACAAATGCAATAGAAATTTACTTGCGTTAACACGTGCACAGTAACAAAAATATCAAATTACAATGATTTTTCATGCTTCGATGGAAATCAATTAAATAGTTGTGTAAAACATTTCTATTGATATGTATGATAAATGTTGAAAACGATAAAGGCTTTTGAAATGATTGAAACATCAGATTTTTAAAATTTAAAATATTCAAAATTGTTGTATAATTATTTTTAAAAAATCTAACTTTTCTGAAGAAAACATTTTTATACATTAGTCGATTTTCGGGGACTTTTTTCTTGTTCTCTAAAAACTTCTAAAATAAAAATAACATGTAACTAAATAATTCTAACATTGTCATTTTAATTATTTAAATTATATCTCGTCTCCATGCACTAGATATTTTTCAATATATTTCATAGTGTTAATTCAAATTAGTTGGTTTGTTAATTACGAAATAGAGTGCTTAAGCTCGCAGAGACAAACAGAGTTAATTAAGAAAGTGAGATGATAGTTTACCTGCTTAAACAAGGAAGTTTTACATTTAGTAACGGTGCTATAAAGTTGGTTAAGAAGAAAGACATTTCAATCCTTTAATGAATTAACTTAATATGAAATTTAATTATATTTAAAATCCAATAAGCGATCGTTGACGACAATGCTCTGCTTCAATATTTGCTCTAATTTGTCTGCAGTTTAAATAAATGGTTCAAAATTGAACTAATGATTGCATTTCCTTAGACTATTACAACTAGTAATTAACGGTAAAATAATAAGGAGAAACATTCAGAGAAATCGCGAGCACTGACACTGACTTAGTAATACTTTCAGTGTTGTTAACTTTTAATGTACTATTATTTCTTTCACAAGTGTACATGATCTTTTCATATCACTTTTATTAACTTTCTTCGAAATAATAGTCGTTACTACTGCGTTTCATGTTCATTATAAATGCCACATTAGTCTTTATTTCGATAAATACATTTATTAAACGAAATGCTATATTTCTTTTTATTATACAATATTTTTATTAATGGTTGAATGCTCACTTATAATCGAGAATTATGAATTACGTATCAATGAGAATATATCGAAGTTGTGTAAAACGTAAAATAAAGAACAATTATTTTTCATGAATTACAAGCGGATTTAAATTTAACTTTAATAAACAATAAATAATGAAAATGATAGAATATTTCTTTGCTCTTATCTAATAATTAACCTTTTTTTAGGATGACGGAGCTGCTTTCGAGGCCGGAGGACTCAAAGTTGGGCAATTGATACTAGAGGTCGATGGACAAAGGGTGGAAGGTATTTATAAAAAAGTTAAAAATGAAACTTGAAATAATTGATCAATAAATGTGGAAACGTACTTTGAATTTCGAGAACGCTTTTGGACATAGTCTTGAATAAAACGATGTCTTGAAATCTCCACAATATCTGCTAACGCTGTAAAAAACAAATTCAAAAACAATGAAATAACGTAACTTTATCCAAAATCATCGTATCAAACCAAATTTTTTTGAAAATTCACACAAAAGAATATAAGCTACATTCTGATAACCGGAACTATCTATCTACAGTTAGACCACGGATGTGAATTATTCTTGTAATTAGCATATTATTGATTCAGTTAGAATTTCGTTGTTCTAAGCAAAACTTGTAGTTTATTCAACAATTTCTAGAAGCTATCAAATATAGTTGACAGAACGAAATATTTTTCTGTCAGTGTGCCATTTAAAGGAACATAAATACCAATTCTGTAGTATAAATGGGCGCCCCTTTAGAGGAAAAATGATAGAAACGTGAAATCGTAATTAATGAAAGACCAACACAGTAGCATTCAAAGTGTTAAAAGCCACAAAGTTTAAACGAGTGAGATAAATAACATGTCGGTTGCAGGGCTGCATCATCAGGAAGTCGCGCGTTTAATAGCAGAATCGTTCGCCCGACGCGACCGCAGCGAAATCGAATTCCTGGTGATTGAGGCAAAAAAAAGCAACCTCGAGCCAAAGCCAACGGCGCTGATCTTTTCGGACTCGTAGCAGCAGTCTCCCATCTCCGAGCCAGACCTGGAGCCGCCATAACTCAAGCTAGGGAGGGCCCGGGCCCTCCCAACGCTTCAGCGGGCAGACGAGAAGCGTATATGGCAAGAAAACTACGATTTTATATAAAATTAGAAGCGACCGGCCTTAACGATCGATATCTTGTTCGCCATGCTGGCTCAATTTCGAGTCCAATTTATTTATCATAGTAACACTCGTTTATTCGCGACCTCATTAAGCGCGTAATAAAAGTATATGACCTGTAATAAATAGGCAAGGTAGCCGCGAATATGCATATAACTTTTTGATGCACCGGGTGCAAGGCAAGTTCGTTAATTTTTACTGGGTTCAATTATTATTTGCTGCAAAAAATACGTTTAAGCTCATGTGTGTTTTTTCCCCAGTTATTTAAACGTTTCAAAAATGTACGCAACGATGTAGAGCAAATGGGCAAGTCGAACAAGACATTTACGGTTAAGGCGACTTTGCCGACAAAACCTCTAATGTTTGTATACAATTATATATTTTTATACATGGTACATATAAAATATTTTATATATGAGTACGTATTAATATATATAATTGTGTATGAATAATGCGATTCGTCTATGCCTGTGGAAAAATATTGAACGATCGCAAAGTGATAATTGTTGTTCTTTTAGAATATGAATTACATTAAATACGAATGTCATTATTTGATTTTTAGTTTAAGTAAAAATTTATTAACAAGTAAAAACGTACTACTTTTTAAGACGCTCTTATTTTAATTCAAGTTGTTAAAACTTGTAATTTATTTTTCATTTGTACTTGGCAAATGCTCGTTCAGAAACACGAATACAACTTTTTTGGTTTAATTCATTATCCATCTAATTAAAACTGAAATTATCTCAATTAGAGGTAATTTTTAATTTAAAAAGTAATTTTGTTATGTGTACATTTTTGAACTTACAAACTGTACTTTTTATTTATTCAATAATTCTTTCTGTTGAAGCAATTGAATAATATTTTACAAGTAATAAGTTGAAAAATTGTTGTTTTCCATTTCAAATAATTTCTTTTTCTATTTTGAATGACAAACAAATAATTTTGTTATTCATTAAAATTTTCGTCTACTAAACTAAATATTTCTGAAGGTGCAGTTTTTGCTACAAGTGTCAGCAAATTTCAACATTGAATCTCACTCGTTTTCGATCGTCAAAAAACATCGATCTTGGTCTGGGGGTGGGAAATAAATCATTTAGTAAAAAAGGACCTAACATTTGGCTAATGTAGAAAAATTATAAACAACAATGCGACAGATTTAACGATGAAAAAATAGGCAGGAAAAACATATACATATGTAACAGAAAACAATCTACAGATCAGTCACCTCAGTATTAAAATTCGAAAGCTATGCACTTGTGCCAAATTAACTGTGAGATTGGACTACAAAAAATGCTATTAGCAATAGCATGGATCGACTGGAGTGATTTATGTTTTAAATTTATATTGAAACGATTGAATCGATTTGGTGAATAGACATTGTTATATACATACATATATACGTATATATATAAGAAAAGTCTTCAGGGGTGATTTTTATTGTTTGTTTTTTTTTTCTGAAAACACAATACAAAAATCAATGAAGCAAAACTTATTGGGACAACGATCAATGAACGTATATAATTCATATGCATATGCCTTTCGTTAAGAATATTAATTGCAGTCGAAATTTTGCTCAAGATACAGACAATTGGCAAATAATGTCAACGTCACTTCTTAGTAGTAAACTTTGCTCACAAGTTACAGTTAATTCACTCGATAACTTTATTTATACCGAATAATTATTTGAAATGATAGCATTATACATACAGAAATCAATGCATTCCAATAGATAATTACATAAGCGCATAAGTAAACAAAAGTAGAAGGTATTTTACTGTCCAACACTAAATTATTGAATAATCGTTAAGTACTGAGTTAGAGCAATATATTGGTCTAAAAAGTAGTCGTTGTTGGTTTGGTCACATGATAAATTTTAAAAAATTCTGAAAACAACATCATTGGTTGCAAGGATATTCCATTTGCAAAAAGGAATATTTTTAATTCGTTCAATGATATTAAAATGGCAAATGGAATTAATTTATAGCAAGACATTTACAAACAGTATTTCTACGAGTGATAAAATAATTAAAAAGAAAAATCCAAGTAGAAATTTTAGGATGTTAATATTAAACTGCAACTTTGTTAAGTATTGCGTTATAATGTAATCCTCAATGTAATTAAATTTGAAATGTAATTTTAAATGTAGTTTTTATTTTTTAAATGAGAATGGGTTCTAATTTTAAAAAAATTACGATAAATGTGACGACGAGATATTATTGATAAGTAAAATTTGTACATTTCTCATGAGTATTCTGCAATCTTTATTAGATCCAAAATATCTCGTAACTTGTCACAGATTTTGTTACATGTCTAATAAATTTTCCACAAGTTTGACTTTTTTGATCCAGAATTTCTACTTGAAAAACGAGCAATGAATGGTCAACGGTATCAATTATCACTCAATATTCAATGAAACATAAATCAGACTAATGTAATAAAAATTGTAATTAACAACTTTTACAATTTCTTTGCTGATCTACGAGACACGTATGACCGCGCTGTTTTGTTATCTAAATACCTCGTTGTCCCAAAGCAAACTCAAAGAAACCCACGTAAGAACCGCGAAGCAACTGTGAATTTCCGTTCGCGCGAAGCAAAGTGGGCCATGCACTCGGAATTGTCTTCATACATCAGACGTACAAAAGCGATCACACGTTACCATTGCATCGTAACATTTCGGATTACTTTAAAGCCTTGTCACTTTCGAGTATCATCCCGCTCGCTTTCTGTTCTTCTGTACGGTCGTACGAATTGACAATGCCAGGAGTCTGATATACTCATAGCTGTTAAGGAGCTCGCGGCGGCTTTGTAAATAACGCTTTGTTTCGATTGGCCGGTTGAAGCGGGCCACCGCCGCGATCGTTGTTACTCGCAATTGCACGTACATACTGGGAGAAAATTATAGTGAAAATTTTCTGTATAGTACCTTCGTTTTTACCATACTTTACAATAACTCGACAAAATGACCAAATAATAGAACATATTTTACACTTGGTTGATAAATACTATACTGATTTAGAGCAATCAAAAATGTGGTCTAGGCTGAAGAAAAAAATATTTACACTTTATTTTCTTTTATTTTTTTTTTTTTTTTATTGTTTCATTATTGTTTAAACTTTACAATTAATCCATGGGACAACTTTTTGTAACAATTCTTGAATTATTTTTTTCTGTTAAGTTACAATACGTATCATGATAGGTTTATATGGTCATGTTATTGGACGTTGAGGTAATTTTACAACATAATTTTACAACATAATATTAATCACGATATTCGTATTAACCATTTAAATCCAACTTTTCACTCGTGACTACAATCACTCGATCATATATAAGTTTAGCATAAAAGAGTTTATCATAAATAATTTTTCCATACTTTTGTTCCTTTTTTAAATTAATGAATTGATTAATCACAAAATTCACATTAGATTGAAAAACCTGAAGAAACATGATGTAAATTGTAATATCTCAAACTATTTCACTTATATATCATAATCATTTAATAATGTAATGGAGATATGAAGATAAAGTATGATGTAACAGAAGATTCAATAGAACACGTTTTAAGATTGTGATGTTTATATCGAATTATCTTTTGAATTTAACAAAATATAATTACGAGAATTGTAATGCATATCCTTTAATTGTAAAAAATTCAACTAATGACATAACTTGAAAAAGAATTTTCCCAATTTTTTTAACATTGTAATTTTTATGGCGTAATTAATGTTTAAAAAGGAAATAAAGTGAAGAAGAATTTTTTGTGATAAATTCTATTGTTTAAATGCTAATGACGTTACACGAGGGAGTTGGCTCGACGATAAAACAAAAAAAGAAGTGGATAAAAGCGAAAGATGAATGCAAAGAAGGCAAAGGGAATTAAAATCGAATGGAGGTTGCGAAATTGGACATTAGAATGGCAAAGTTGGAATTAGAATAATAAAGTGACGTTATCGTCGAGCCGGGCTCCATTGTACTTTTATTTGCATGGCTTCGATTCGAACATCTCATCAAACGTAAAGAACTGACTTTCGTACGCAAAGACATACAAATATGTTCCACAACTTTTCTACTTTCATTATTCCAGATATATATTTTCTACGTAAGATACATGAACGCGTCGTGCCAGTACTGAGACAAGTTACATTATCGTAATCCCAGTTTTGTCGGTTGTTTTAAAATTCGATCGAGTCTTTTCATGGAAACATCGATGTTCTAAAACTTTTTTGTTATTAAAAAAACAGTTCATGAATGTAGAAATTCATTGAACTATGAAGTTATAGGACGAAAGGTGATTAAAGTTTCGACATTAAAAAAGTAATAATAAACTAAGGGAAAAATGGAAAAAAAGAAATAAAAAGAAAACTTTGAAAATTAAGGGAGAAGTACCACCTTGTTAACTAATGCGTTTATTGCAAAACAAGTTACTAACATTTAATGCCATTATGTTATTGAGTCAGTGTAGTGTTAGTAAAACGAAATCAGAGGATAAGCAATGTGGTATGTCGTTAAAGGTGTTTTTTTGAACGTGCGCATCCAATTGTTATTTGCTGTTTGTACGTTTGTTGACAAAAATACGTAAGCTGAATTCATTTTAGTGGCGGCGGTTGTTGATAAATGTGTTTAGTTTGAGTGCGAGAAGTCACATGTTTTTGAAGCCGATTGATGCAATTTTACGTATGGGAATTGTTGAAATTAATATTAGTAATATATATTATATATGTAAGATAAAGTTACAAGAGAATACCAAAACTGAGGCAAGGACAAACTATTAATTCAATGAAAAATACAAAGAAAAATGTTGTAGACAATTTGCCAATTGCAATTCTAGATAAAACAGACAAACGTAGCGTAAATACAATTATAAATGCGTGCATTTCAACGAATGTATGCGTAAATATTTGTATTTATATTTGAATAGACAAATGTATTTATGTAATTAAAAGCGTGAGGATGAAGCAAGAATTTATGAAGAAATAATTGCATTGTCAACAGTATGCGTAAACATGTCATTAAAACACAATTTTACGCTGGTCCGATCTCATAGCCAATAAATACAACAACAACAAAACAAAATTTTCAGTTACTTTCAGAGTTTATGCTGCTATTGGTTGTTCGTTTTTTGCAGCGTTAAGTGATTTCTAGAACGTATCAATTTGTACTTGGAGTTTGATTATGACTTTCAATATAAAAAAGCTCAAAATTGTGCGATAGTTGAAATCTGTAGTTATGACATTAATTTCATCTATTTAACAAAGATTTATTACACTTTGTTACGAATTAATTTGTTTAACGAGTTCTAATCTTTTGAAGTCATTGTATTTTTTTTAAACGATAATGACATACGCACTTTTAATTAAATTTACCACTTCAACGAAGTTAAAATTTTATCTTGATATAACAATTACTCTGAACGATAAACTTAATAATCAGAAAATATACCATTTTAAGACATTTTAAACTCACAGAGATTCTTCATATCAAACTACATCAATAATTTTTAAATCTTTGTAAAAATTTATTGTACAAAATAACTTACAATCGAACAGTACAATGTTGTACATTTCACGTTCTTAACTTATCAAATATTTATAGATAACATAAAAAAAAGTTGGATTTTGAATAATTAATATACGTGGATATAAAACTATTTTCAAAATAATTCCAATTATAGATTTCAAGAAGTATATTAAAACTTATCTCAAGTATAATCCATTTTATATAACTACACTTTTCAAATTTCACTTGTTTTGAACTTAAATTTTAAATTTAAATTTCAGAACTTTTCGCGAAATTTCAATAATTTGCTTTTAAACAACATGCAGCATAAATGATTTATATTCTAACTTCAATAAAAAATATTTATCGTTCAATTTCTTTAAAAAGTCTTACTTCATCCCCCGAAACATTTGCAGACAAGTTATTTATAATTATTAAGTAGCTTTGAAAATTTAATCAGCGAGGTTAAAAATAATTAAGCAAAAGCAACGGGAAAAAGAAACTCATCTTGAACCATCATGAGAAGCAATGTTCCTCGAGAAGTCAAATAATCAACGAAACGAGTTACTGTAGAATTTATTTTTTCTATAACTTGTACGAACTAAGAAAACTTGCTTTTCAACGCAGTTTTATAATTTTCGTTACATGTTACTACTCGTTTCTTAAAAAAAGCCCATAAAATCGATAGTTCGGGATTCAGTTAGAGAATCAGATTAGATCGTTCTTAATGTACAAAAAACAAAAAACACAAAAACAAAACAAAATAAAAAACAAAAAAAAAATAAAAATGGAAGGGAAAGAAATAAATAGAAAAGGCAGAAATGTAAACGATTACCGCAATTTGCTATAGTGAGCGAATTATGTCTGTTAGTTTTAATGACTTTGTCAAAAAAGTCGCGAATGTGCCAAAAAACCATAATTCTTGAATAACTCATAACATACATGTATTCGTAATTGTTATTGAAGTTAGTTTAATCAATGGCGAGTGAAAATTCATATAAATTCCGAAAACCATCGCGCTAATTGAAGTCGTTCTTGGCAATATTCCGAGCAGATCTCTTTATTGTTGCCCATTCGACCGGCTTTTTAATATATTTTTTATCCCTTTTTCGTTTCGATTTAATGCACATAACGTTTGACAATTCATTTGCGCGTTCAAGCATTACAAATAAATGGATCGTGATAAATTTCCTCGCTTTTTTTTTTGACTTGGCTCACAAAGCAATCATTTATTCTACTAAAAAAACTGTCAATTATGAATGTTGAGATACATTTGTAATAAAAATTAAAAATTGGTTCACCCCAATCAATTTTCTGCTTACTTTGTTTTCTGCTTTGCTTTGTTTTTAACTTGAATCGAGGGGCTTTTTAAAATTCGTTTAAAATCTATTAGTTTACTAGTGCTGTAACAATCATTGAATTAGTGTTTTCGTACATCAAAGCACATTTACAATAAAATTAAAAATGGTATAAGATAAATTAAAGGAAAAACATGATGGTATGTAAACAATAAAATGCAAAATGCGCTCTTTTAGGCTAAAATCTCTTCCCGAGAGTCACGTGCGCGTATCTGCCAAAGAAAAAAAGAAGATATTTTTATATTGGCCTTCAAAGCGTGCGATTCTTTCCCGAATTTCCAGAAATTTCAGCTGACATATCCAACAATGCCTTACCGCTTTACGTATTGAAAAATGTTTAAAATAAAAAGAAAAAAACAAGCCAGTTAAAAAGAGAGAGCAAAAGTGTATAACTAACGCAAAAAAGAAGAAAAAAATGATCGATTACTCTTGCGAAATTGAACAAACTGGGTAAATTCATTTTTATGGTTTCGCGTTTGTACATCCGACGCGAATGGTCTGGTTCGTAAATGTGTCACTCGATAAATTATAAGAATCGAATTTCACGTTTTAAGAGCAGAAAAGAAAAAGGAACGGACGCTGTTGAATAATTTGTAATGCGCGTTTTTAAATACGAATAAACTATATAAAATACGAAAACAACACTTGCCTTGTTTTCAAGACAAAAATTGTCATTTTGGAACATATACTATGAGGTGATATATTCCGGAGAATTGAATAAAGAATTTATTTGGTCGTCTTTCTATGTAAAATTGTTCAAAATACTGCCATTTCTGATACAAGCAGTGAATTAAAATTTGTTTAACTGTTATTAGTAAAATACAAAAGAAAAAAAATTATATAAAGGGTTCAAAATGATTCATGAATTGTGTAAATGATAATTTTCATTTCACGAACAACTGCCATATTTCAAATTTGTTTAGTTATAATTTATTCTCAAACAATCCGGTTAAAAGGTTATCTTTCAATTCTTTGGAATCATTCGCTTCGAAACTCTGTATAATTTTATCGTTTAATTCGATCAGCACAACGAAACTGAAAATTGCAGAAAAAATGTATGGAAAATGACGTAGAACATTTATACGGACAAGGTGTTATACATCGTTCAGTATCTGTTCGATAAATAACAAAACTGTATTGAACAAATACAAAAAAAATACATATATATAAGCGTCACAAAGTGGTATAGTAATGTTATCTATGTTACTTGCCACGCAAACTCGATATGCCCTCACATTCACCGAAATAGTATATTTGTATGCAATGTATATCGAAACATGTTATGAATTACGTACTTTATTTGAAAGAATGGATAACGAAATTCGTTCACAAACGAGTGTTTTACACTGCAAAATTGAAATAAAAAATCTCGTATGAATTTGTATATGGTTAGAAATCAATTGCAAGTGTTTGTGATGAGTTATTAAAGAATATCATTAATTAATTGCAAACTAAATATTAAACTTAATAATAAGGCTTTTACATATTATCGAAAATTAATCAATGACAATTCTTTAATTAATGATAATTTTCAGTGATAATTTGTTTCGTTTAAATAATTTATGTGACTTAATTTTGTTTCACAAGTGTAACAAGTATACAAATTGTTAATCAAATGTCAACTAAAAAATAAGTATTAGAAATTTCTTTACCTCATATTAGTTACATTTTGTTTTTTCATCAAAAAATTAATTTTCTAGACAATTATTTTAATTTATAACTCATCATGAATTACTAGTATTAATTAACTTAATCTTTAACAGTGATTAATATCTTACATTGACTAAATGTTTTGAAAACATCATCAATACTTGCATGTTTTTTAACCATCGTTTAATTTCCTTTCAATTGTATTATTTTTCAATCGTCATTTATTGAATCAAGTCCGGAAAACAAAATCAGATTTAAAAATATTTTACACTATTTAAACAAATTAATTACACAACACGTGCATTGGAAAAACCAAAAGATTGCATTCTAAAGAACCGAACGGGAAAATGGCTACGCGTGTAATATATTTGCGTACAATTTGTATTATACAATTTATGTACTTATCTCAAACAATGTAAATAATTATCGCTCGAGTTCACGTACGCATTTCATATAAAGTATACGTTTGTTGCAGTATGTTTATGTACAGCTTGCGACAGTGTTAAAAGTTCGAACGTTTCAAAATTTCTTTTTGATTGTGTTCTTGCGCTGCGAATCGCTTGATCGCCTTGTCTATGATCCGCGGCGCGATTCGCAATTAAATTTATCCACGATGCTAATAAGAAATAGAATGAAATGAGGTAAAAAGGGAAAAATGAGTGAGAGAAAGAAATGAGCCTCGTTGTTATTTGATAAGTGCGAGGGTACTTGTACGTATATTGCACACAAATACCAATTACAAATAATTAAAAAGAATGTAAACAATTGTAAACCACGTCGTTTAATACACTTTACGTGAAAAGACACATGTTCATACTATTAACTATTATTGTAAGTACGATACAAAGGATTATTACTATTATTAACATTATGATAATTATTATTATTGATATTTAATAAAACGTTCATCATAAAAGTGGGCGTTTTTAATCGATGTCCTCTTTGTAAGTTTTTCAAGTTTTTTTATAGTCTTTTTTCTTTTTTCATTTTTTTTTTTTTTTTTTTTTTTTTTTTTCTTATTTTTTTTTTCTTTTTTTTTAAAAAAATTAAAATTTAAAGATAAAATTTTTTTTTTTAAATAACTTTTTCAAGTTAATCCCTTTCTTTTATACACCTCCCCCCACCCCCGACCCCTCCCCCCCCCCCGTTTGCCGTTCTCTGCTTTAAAAAAAAAAAAATCAAAATAATAGTCGACGATGACTCACTCCAATTAATATACTACAGTAGTACCGTCATCTTT